>CAVNYN010246220.1:0-12624 GCA_963692815.1 Nyctanthes arbor-tristis | reverse complement strand
ATCTGTTATAAAACAATCCTACTATAAAAAAGTATTATATTTCAAAATCATGCCGCGCTAAAAAATTGATAAATTAATTTATACATTGTGTCTATATGTATATACATTGTCGTATAAGGTTTGTACAAATCCCTAAATTTACACACAACCTCAAAATTTCGTACATTTAAGTAAGTATGCACAAATTATATGTACATCTATATCTATTTACTATCTAAAAAAGAATAACTTGGAGAAATATTTTTGGACGATCCTACCCTAACTTATTTAGTTTAATTTCATATTTGCCCCTTAATTACCATTATTAATTATTATTTTGATTTTATATTTGGTTTTTTTAAAATAAATCTTGCATTTATAAAGATTGAATTAACAATTAGTAAATTGAATTAAATCATACATTCATATCGGTGAGTAACCATGCATTCATATAAGGTTAAATGACTAAACAATATATTTGTGAATGGAAAGTTTTATTTAGCTAAACAAATAAATCATGCATTTGAGTAATCACGCATTTATATGGGTGGGTTGTACTTCCCTGTTGGCCGTGCCGTTGTTAAACAAATCAATTCCATTTCCAAAATCTCAAAAGCTTTGTAATAAAACATGTATTTATTATTTATTAGAAATACACGTCACATGCATGAAATATAAATAGCGTACATCTACGCATGTCACACAGAGTGAGAGGTTTTGCCACACAACTTTCGATAGGTTTTTGAAAAATTTCCTTATTTGAAAATTAAATTTTGAACAAGAAAATATATAAAATTGACATGTACCATGTAAAAATCTCTTTAGAATTGTTTTGTAAAAATCCGCCTTAACCATTGACTATAGTTGTTTGAGTTAGTATTACTGTCAAGATTTATATAGTCTGATGGTATCTTAGTTACTTTCCAAGACTTTGATTAATAGTTTGTTTCCCTTCTCTTACAATTTCTTTGTAACTAAAAAAAAATCAATATCGCTGGTGAATTACGGATTTTAAAAGCAGAATGTGTAGATTACTAAAAATTATAATACTAATTTCTTAACATTTATGGCCCTAGTATGATTCAAGCACCAAATGTCGAGAAAACCTTTAGTGCTTCAGGAGCACCAAACTCGGTACTTCAAACCAATCAAGAACTCACACGTGGTTTTGGAGTCCCAATTTATTATTTAATCTCAGCACCTACATGTGGGTTCCTCTACAATCATTGGTTGATATTATACCACATATCTATCTGTTACAACTTGAAACAGCACTAGACAGCTGATCATTATGACCCTTTAAATTTGAAATTTTGATCTAGAAAATACACACCAGGAATATGTACGTAGCTAAATTTTATTTACTTAAACACGACCCTATATGTCTATGTTATAATTTGCACCAACGTGTCCACTGATTTTGACTATATGTTTTTAAATGTTGACTTCAACTCTATGCATTTTGCCCCTTCAGGGGCGGAGCCAACACACGATAGTAGAGTGCGCCGGATCACGAAAAATTTTTTTCTCCCTAGCCAAAACATATAATTTTTTTCCTTTTTTATTTATTTTTTTTCTCTTTAAGAGGCACAAAGGAAAAAAAATTTCCCTTGCACCGCAGACCAGGGGAGCACCCCCTGGCTCCTCGCCTGGCCGCGCCTCCACCAACCCCTTGCCGTTGACTACTTCGCATATGCAAGGTCTCTGCAAGTAGTAATGTTTATTTTTATTATTATTTTTTTTTTTGATCTGTAAGTAGTAATGTTTATTGATTCTAATGAATGCTGCGAACGTAGTAGTGGCTTGGAACGATGTCATTGTTGACCATGCAATGCAATTTGCGAAAATAATTTTGACTCCCAAAATTCTCTTCTTGTTCGTAATTGTGAAGTTTCATATTCCGTCTTACAACGTGGATTACTTTTAGATGATGGAAAATTAGACAATTTCTATCTCCGATCAGCCAATTAGAATTAGGAACTCACGGTGTTCAAAGTAGTCCCGTTCTTCAAAGATGTATTCTATTATCATAAATTTTTTCAAAGTGCAAGATTGATCCGAGCTTAGCGAATTGAAGTTTATTTGACTTGTACTTTGTATTGTTCAATTCCTTACACGAATAATCTCTAACTCGGTTGAAGAATTGGTCTTTTGACTAGAGGATTGCATAAAATCTAATGTAATAATTAATTGCTATGTACCTTGTCGAGTATTTAATTCGATGAGACTCTAATCATGGGTTATTGGGAAGATACTGTACATGCTAGTGAAACCATCTAAGGTTATGATTCATCACTCCAAGATAATAAGATATTACAGCATGCTTTTCGCCTTACTTTGATTGATATAAATTTTTTGATCAGAGTAAAATCATGAGTTGAAGATGCTTCATCATAATTTGATTAGATTAATAAATATTTAAGGTGAATAATTTAATTTCTTCGGGTTATACTACATAGACAAAACACCTTACAAAAAATCTAATAAAACTGACACATGACACGATTTTTTTCAATACATCACATCACTTTTACATCAATACCAATTACACAAGCCACATGTCAAGTTTGCCAAACTTTTTGTCACTAACTTTGTTCAAGTAGAATTACTCAATTTCTTGAAATGAGATTGACGGTATTCACATCTCTTTACCAATTTAGTTATACTGATAAAAAGTTATATTTCCACAGTACCCTTATATATATTATCATACCATATGACTTTCCTATCATATGGATTGCCTTACATATTACAAAATGTCAATTTTTAATGATGGCGTGAAATATGAATACGAGTGAATCAACAATAAATGAAAATAAAGATTTTAATATCATATTCTAATTGGATTAGAATAATAGTATTAAGTATTTGTTATCGTGTGTGAGAGTCTAATGAGTCACTCAAAAGAAGTGATAATTGGTGATTTGGAATAGAACTAATCCAAGAGGGAGACTTAGAATTAGTATACCATTGTGCAGTAAACGCCGATTGTAAGAGGAGCGGGATGAACAAGAAAGAAGGTTGAAATGGAAGAATAAGAAAATGGAGAATGGTTGTGAGGACGGATGGATAGACAACTATTTATTACTCATTCCGTCCCAAAAAGATATTTCCTCTTTCTTTTTTTATTTGTCCCAAATTATATTCCCCCTTTCTTAAGTTAACTTTTTAGTTTTCTAATTTACCCTCATTTATTGTGTATAGTAATTAACAATAAAAAACAATTAAAGTAAAATATTAAATAAATCAAAGGACATATTAGGAAATACATTGTCAAATTATACATTTCCAATAATATTAAATGATGTTTTCTTGATCTATGTAAAAAATGAAACGGGAATATCTTTTTAGAAAGAGAAAAACATCACTTCGATTGGCAATTAACGCCTAATTAGTCGGATAGGATTTGATTGGGTCAGATTGCTTAATAGTTAATGAGATTAATTAATACACCCGTTTAGTTGTTGGCCTGTAAAACGCAGTAGGAATCGGATTTCCCCCCCTCTTCTTATTTAAAAAAATAAATATATATGCTGTAAAATATATACACACACTACCTCGGTCTCCAAAAAATAGGCTCAGTTTCTATTTTAATTTATTCACATTATAGTCTAATTATATAAACGAGACTGAACAATTAATTTCTTTTTCAAGATCGGAAGAGCGTCGTGTAGGCCTACTATTAATAAATTTAGAGTGCATTAAATTGAATTAGCCTTGAATAAAGGTGTATTTGGAAATTAAGTGTAAATTTTGTAGTTCCAACAATATTAATTCACATTTCTTAATATACTAGATTAGTTGATATTGGCATATTTTTATAGGATGGATGTAATATATATTATTATTCCCTCGATCTTTTTTTTTCTTGGGGCAATATTATTCCCTCCATCTCATATATATAGTCTCATTTAATTTGACTTTTAATTTTACAATAATTAAGAAAATATTAGAAACATGTATTTTGTAAATCGTGTTGCTAATTTGTCCTTATTTAACAATTACAACTTAAAATTTATCATTATAACTAAGTTTTTTTTTTCTTGTTTTTCCTCACCCCTTGACTAAAGGTGTAAACAACTAACATAGATGTCACTAGACTACAAAGATCTTAGCTATGACTAAGTGTTAAATATGAGTAAATTAATTAGTAAAATGATAATCCCTCATTCCCAAAAAGATATTCCTCTATTCATTTTCTATGCGTCCCAAATTCTATCCTCCTTTTATTATTTAGTTTTTTAAAATATTCCTATTTATTATGCATGGTAATCAACAATAAAAAATATTTAAAGTGAAATATTGAATAAACTCAAAAGGCATATTAGGAAATATATTCTTAAATTATATATTTCCAACAACATTAATTAAGTTTTCTTAATCTACGTGAAAAATAAAAGGGAAATATCTTTGTAGGATGGGGGAGTATGGATCAGACTTCTCAATAAAGAAATAAGTCTATGTATTTGGGACATTCGAAAAAGAAAAATAAGACTATATATGTGGAACAGGGGAATAATTATATGCTAGCACAAAAAATTGATAGAAACTTTTGTACCTTCAAAATCTACTTCGAATTGTTTATAATTATGGAGTTCCGGGATTATCGTCCGAAGCTAGACAATTGGACAAATGTGGTACAAATGTTGTATTTTCAATCAATCAGACTTTGGAATTTACGGCGTTTATCAAAGATGTATTCTTCTATCACAAATTTATCATTAACATCTAAATCAAGAGTTGCGGTGTCTATAGACACCACAATTTTCCTTCCTTTTTTCTACGGTGTCTATAGATACCACACTCTTGCGGTAAATTGTAGCTTACCCTAGGTTTTCCTTATATATTATTTATTTTCTTATTTTAGACGTCTGCAAATTAGGTATTTAGTTTCCTTATATGTTATTTTATTTTTTTAGACGCCTACAAATTGGGGATTCCTTTTGTGCACCTTCAAATCTCCTCTCCTTATCCACTCTAGATCCTTCCCATTCTTTCAAATTACATTTGCATATTCAAATCCATGTACAGATTAACTTCTTTAAATTATTTGATATATTCGTAATATATTGAATTTCTAAACAGTTGGTGAAACATTTCCCCCACTTTATTATTATGTTTCAAATAAGTATGCTTCACATTTTTTAACTACAATATTGGAAAAAATAATCAATATGGTAATGAACATACAGTAGACACCACCTAAATTGGTATGTCCTTTTCAAGAGAGCATGCCCACTTTCTTTAGCATCCCTATTAAAAAAAAGCTTTGTTTAAAAAGGTATCTTCTAAAACTTTTGTCTAAATAGGATGCCCAATTAAAAAAACTAAAAAATAAATAAAAATCTACTCTTCACCCTCACATAACCGCCATCACTAACGTTGACTTCTCCATTCCCACCCCAAAAAAGGAGATAACATCTGCAAGGGGAGGGAAAAAAGCAAGAGTAGTTGGCATTTCGCAGAATGATCATCTCAAAAAGGGACTCCAAGAAGGTTCCATCCCTAAAAAGCAAGTTGCAGCATGATCATCTCAAAAGAGGACTCCAAGAAGGATCAAAATCTCCAGATTTGTTCATTCCAAAAAGTGTTTATGTATTGAGGTATGTCACAAAACTCTCAAAAGTCTTTGAAGAACAAGAAAAGATTAGTATAAAATAGGAAACGCAATCTTGTTGCTGTTATTTTTTGAGTGGGAGTCTGTATCCTCTTGGTTCTGGGGATTATGATGGTCAGATCGTGATCACGGCGATCTTGCCGTGACCTGTACAAAATAACTGCATGCAAGCCGTTATGTTAGTTTGAACATTTTGTTTTTTTTTCCATATAGTTTTAACTGATTTTCAAAATCAATGTCAATGTTCTAATGACGATATAGTGCTTCATGTTGAGATCACAAAATGCGTGCCATGATCTGTAATACATAACAGCATTAATGCCGTTATCCTAGTTTGAACCAGTGTTTTCCTTTTACATAGTTGTGACAGAAATACGAAATCTACATATTTGTACTTATATGATATTGTGCTTCAGGTGATATCACGGCATACATGACATGATCTATACCATATCACGACATTCATGCCGTTATAGAAGTCGGAACACAATTTTTATTTTCTTTTTAAGTTTGGATTTCTGGCTCACAGTTTAACTAATTTTGAGTGTATAAAAAGTTATGTTTTCAATAGTTTGTATTGCCTTTGCTAATTTGTTTGTAGTTGTATATACTGAAAATTCATTCCGTTTGTTTATCATTGTATTGTCTATGATTGTAATATGATGGTTGGTGTGTGATCAATGTACTTTGATAATTCTTGTTTTCACTCAAGTAGTATTAGTTCAATAAAAAATTAGATAGAGCAATAGTTATGAACTAAAATCCATTTAGTTTTTGTTGTGATGCAGTAATGGACAGTGTCGATATATTGTGGATAAATGTTTGTTATGGGAATGAATTTGTGAAGAAAATATTACAAGTGTGTTTTTGTTCTACAACAACACCTATGCAATGATGTTTAACCCCATAACGGTATCGGTTCAATGATGGGTAGCAAGGTAGAGTTTTGGTGGCAAGAGGCTACAACATGTATAAGAAACTTTTGTAAACTTCTAATCAAGTTGCTCATATCATGTATACATGAAAGTTTTTTTATACATTTTGGGTACCATAATTCCCTCTAGTTAAGCCTTACATATACTTACTCACACTCTTTTGTTTCTATATCAAGGTTTCTAGATTATTTTTAAGTAAACCACGCTATATGTGCATGTTGTTGTATGGCAAAAATACATATAAATAACGCAAATGTGTTAGACATGACTTAACATCACGTTTGTATGATGTATCTTGTCACATGATGTCCATATCTCATCAATTCGCTCATCTATAGTTGTTAAACACACTGGAAACACACAAGGGGACACGCTGGGGTCACCATTATTAAGTTTCACAAAGTTTTGACTTCGTTAAGGCCATAATGGACTGATACCGCGAATATGGCGCTATAACGGTATATGTGTAGTAATGGTGATCCTCCTTGAGTTTGGGGTCCTCATTTTATCGAAATGCACTCACATGGCCTTCCTACTGAACCCAACTTCGATCAACTCGTTCGCGCGCCGGGGAGGGGCATTTGCCTATATAGGGTGTTAAACTTGGCTTATTGTCATGCTGTGTAATGTATCTTGTCAAGTGATGTTCACATCTCATCTGTTCACTCATCCATAGTCATTGAACACACTGGAAACACACAAAGGGGTCACCATTGTCAAGTTTCACAAAGTTTCGACTTCGTTAGAGGCATAACGGACTTATACCGCGAATATGATGCTATAATGGTATAGGTGCAGTGATGGCGATCCTTCTTGATTTTGGGGGCCTCCTTTTACCAGAATATACTCACATGGCCTCTCTACTGAACCCAACTTCGATCAACTCGTTCAAGCTAGGGGAGGGGGTATTTGCACATATAAGTGTTAAACTTGGCTTAACGTCATGTTGTGTAACGTATTTTGTCAAGTGATATCCACATCTTATCCGTTTGCTCATCCATGGTTGTTGGACACACCGGAAACACACAAGGGGCAATGCTGGGATCACCATTGTCAAGTTTCAAAAAGTTTAGACTTCATTAAGGCCATAACGTACTTATGCCGGGAATATGTCGCTATAACGGTATAGGTGCAGTGATGGCGATCCTTCTTGATTTTGGGACTCTCCTTTTACCAGAATACACTAAAATGGCCTCCCTACTGAACCCAGCTTCAATCAACTCGTTCAAGCCAGCGGAGGGGGCATTTACGCGTATAGGGTGTTAAACATAACTTAGTAGAATGTTGTCTAGCTTGTCTTGTCACGTGATGTTCACAAATCATCCGTTCGCGCATCTAAATTCATTAAACATACAAGTGGACAATGTGGGGTCATGAGTTGTCAGGTTTCATAAAGTTTCAACTTCTTTAGTGCCATAACGGACTCATGCCGTGAATATGTCACTATCACGACATATGTGCATTGATGTTGATCCTTCTTGATCTTGGAGTGACCCTTTTATCGGGTTGCACTCACATGGCTTCCCAACTGGACCCAACTTAGATCTGTGCATTTGAGCCAGGGGAGAACCATTTGTATATATAGGGTGTTAAACATGACTTAGTAGTATGTTGTGTAACTTGTCACGTCACATAATGTCCACAAGTCATCTGTTTGCGCATCCAAATTCATTAAACGCACTGGAAACACACAAGTGGACAAAATGGGTCACCATTGTCAAGTTTCATGAAGTTTCGACTTCGTTAGTGCCATAATGGTCTCATGCCCTGAACATGGCGCTATCACGGCATAGGTACAGTGATGATGATCTTTCTTGATTTTGAGGCCCTCATTTTATAGGGTTGCACTCGCATAGCTTCCGGGCTGGACTGAACTTAGATCAATGCGTTCAAGCTAGGGGAGGGGGTATTTGCACATATAGGGTGTTAAACATGACTTTAATTTACATCACGTTGTGTAACGTATCTTGTTACGTGATGTTCACAACTCATCTGTTCGCTCACCCAAAGTGGAGAGACACACTGGAAACATACAAGAGGACACGGTGGGGTCATGAGCATCAAGTTTCATAAAATTTAGACTTTGTTAAAGCCATTATATACTCATGCCGTGTATATTGCGCTATAATGGCATATGTACAGTGATAATGATGCTTCTTGATTTTGTTTTCCCCTAAGTTAAGGCATGAAATTTATTCTTTCTGTTAGGTTTTTGGGACCCTATACACTTATAGTTTCCAGTATAGTTTTGAAGAATCATAATTTCGGGGCATCAATTCCACTGGAAAGGCCTTTTGTGTGGACAAGTTTCCGATGGTTTTGCCATCAATTATTTTATGCAAAAAAGCTCACGCATCGTTTTTGTTCTTACGAACATGATAACAAAATATTTAAGCTATGTTACATCGCGAAAAATGTTAGCATAAATTTTGACAGAGTTTCCCCTATCTCGTGATGCCCAATGAAAATGCGACGCGGGTACAGTGATACCATTCTCGGGGGTATTTTAAGACCCACGTTTCACAGATGAGTCACCAACGCGTCTCTCTACCACACCTCCATTGTGTTTGCAATATGTTGGACAAGTTTTACTAAAATGAAAATGCAGATAACATGTTATTACAAACAGTTTTATGATGATATGTACTTACGCATCTCTTTAGTATTTACAAAACTTCGAACAAAAAAATTAATGATGATTTATCACAAAAGCGTTTACAGAAATTTTGATAGAAATTCCCCTATATTACAGAATGTTCCAACTTTACCCGATTACATATCAATCGTGTTTCCACATATACAATACAACACTAAGTATTACAAAGCACTATGTGATAGTATGTACACGTCCTTCAAGTTAATGTACATAATACGCAATAACCTTGACCATTTGCCACAGCTCTATTGTACAAATCCATTTAGTTATGGATAAGTTAGAGCAAAAGAGGGCCGCTTTGGAGTCGGTGTGGTTTTGCAACATTTGCTCTCGAGTTGTTTTCCTCCTGCAAATAAATTGAATGGGCAGATACTCCTTAGTAAAAATGTAATCAAAGTTCATAAATATGAGAATCTATCTGTGAATAGAGACTAACCATGACTGATCATGAGAAAGAATAGAATGCTTTGACGCATCTAGAATCAACTAACATAGAAAAATGCTTTGACATTGCGCATGGTAATAAGTTAATGACACCAAAATTCTGACACAAACACGCCACAATAAGTAGCAGATTAGTATCAAAAATGACAAAATTGAATGAAAATTCAACAGATTCTAAATATGAGAACCCTATAAATATAATAAGCCATTTTGGTATTTGAAATCAGCAAGTAAAGACAGCACAATAAGTAAAAGATTAATATCAGTTGCCTGTTGAATTGGAATTGGAATTTTATACTTGTGTTTTTTTCTTTTTTTTTTTTTCAGTTGCCTGTTGAACACTTACTAATTTGTATTTTTGGTTGCATGGGGTGTTACTGTTAGAAGGCCAAGTGCTCAGGAGGGCATAACCTAGACACAATAAAATCACTTAGAAATTCACAACATACGATAACTCATTATAGTGAACCAGACATTCAAAAAGGCCCATAATAAAGTATTTCAGGAAAAGGAAAATTTGATTTGCAACTGGAAACATAATGAATTAGTAATCTCATACAAGAAGACTATTCTAGAACTAGACCCGCATAATAATGGCCAAAATGAAGATATTTCTCATTCTAAAATTAGTAAGCATTAAGCAATTAAAGAAATTGTTACAAGTTCATTGCATAACAAATAAATTACCGTTGGAATTCAAGAAAAATTAGAAACAAAAAAGGTATAATTAATATATAAAATCTTAACTCCCTAGCTTTTCCACTTCGCTACTGCGTGTACAACAATTTCTGATTTAATAAGGAAGTTTAATCATTTAAGGATTACAACAATGGTTCTTCTTATGGCAATAATAATGTAACGTAGTAATAAAGATAAATAGTGACCTTTACATTTTATCTATTTATTTAATTCAAGCAAAACCTGCCTAACCCAACTTAATTCTTGCGTTGATTTTCTATTATGCTTGGTTGGTTGGGTTTTATAATACAGTTTTTCTAATTGAGTTAAGTTGAGTTTGGATTATGCTTACTAATCCAATGTAGGAGGCCCGTTGGTCTAAATTTTTAGTTTGTAAGGAAATTACAAATGGATGCAACGGTTGTAGGCCTATGCTGCAATTTATCATGAAGTTATTATACAACAAACGTTAGGTAATAATTGACGGTTCATATTTAGCTCGAACTCAAAATGAGCCATTTAAAAAAAAAAATTATTACTTTAGTTTATATAATTTTGTTGACAACATCTTTCTATAGTTATATCAATCTTTTTATTAGTATTTTTAGTTGTATTATTTATGTATAGACATCAAATTTTAAAATTTCTTGTTTAATAAATAAATTTTGAATTATGTCTTTCATGCATGACACGAGTGCTGACACTAGTTCTTTTTAAATACAAGATCGATCCGGGCTTATGAAATTGAAGTTTGTTTAGTTTTCCTCTATGCTTTTATTTTTCAATTCCTCACATGAATAAACTTATTATATCACCTAGATAACAAATTGTGTGATATTAAATAATAGCTGATTTGCGTTTTAACTAAAAGTTCTTGTTTCAAAAATGGCATTGCCATATACGACTTCAAGGCTCTGGTCTCAAAATGTGTCTTTTGTGCTACTAATGAAACCATTAAGCATGTCTTTTTGCATTGGCCTCAACAGATATTCATGTTTTGGCTCATTAATGGCAAGAGAAAGTTGAAGAAATTTGCTGTCCTTATCCCTCCGATCATTTTTTGGCATCTTTGGAACGCCAGAAATAATTAGAAACATAATTAAAGATGCTAATGTTAACGGCAAAGGGTGATATTGCAGATTGAGAAATTTTTGGGTAGAATACCTAACATTATGAGTCAATCTATTTATTTCTAATTGCAAACTTGAGATTAATTTCGTCACTCATTGGCAAAAGCCTGCAAGGGGCTGTATTAAGATTAATACTGATTATTTCTAAGTGCAAACTTGAGATAATTAACTTTTTTGTTTAGATTTTTTGTATTTGATTTGTACCGTCTCCCAAAGAGACTAGGTGAAGGTCTAAAAAAAAAAAAAAAAAGCTGACTTCAACACCAAAAATCGAAGGTTAGAACTTAAAGTCCGGTTATAGAGCCATCTTGCAAGAGATCGAATGCATCGATTACCTTTTGAAATCCATTGATAAATAAGTAATGATAAACTTTCATATTAGTCTACCAATTTGTTCACCGGTTGTGTATTAAAAAGAAGCATAAAATGTCAATTAAAACATTTAAATAATTTGAGTTTTAGATATTTTAGAGTTAAAATTGTAAACTGTTAAACTAATTAGTAAACTAACATAGAAGTGTAGCATTACTCTTGATAAATACGATTTATCAATTGTCATCTTCATCGTCTCATTCATCTTTTAATTAATCAATGGTCATCTTCATCGTCTCATTTATCTTCTAATTAATCACTCAAATTTCAACATTCGTCACCATTAAGGGTTCTAAATATGCTATAAATAAACCATGTATGGGAGAGTATTTCCTCTCACAGTTAAAGTGGCTGTTTGAATCTCTTTTTTCAAATTGAATTATAATGAGAAATTATAATAAAGTTATATGAGTAGTTTAAATTTAATAAAAATTTGAAATTTAAATGAGCAGTTATCAAATTAGTGGTCAAACAAGTGGTAAGTGAAATTATAATGTGTTTTCATAAAGAGAATCAAACACCTAAAAAAACAAACATGAATTTATCCTCTACTCTCTCCTCCAAACATCATCAAGAATTTTAAGAATTTTAACAACCATAAGACAATTTCTAGTTTATTGCACAATTAATAATTAATTACTAATATTGGATACAATATCCTATAATCCATAGAGCTGAAGTACCATAAACCTATAATAATCAAGTCTACATAAAGAATACTGCATATATAGAAGTACAAATGTAAACCCATAACGCAGAACCTACCAAAACAACGAGTGTCACGACCGCGTAAACGGGCTCGTTTCCGCAAGA
>CAVNYN010246219.1:0-25946 GCA_963692815.1 Nyctanthes arbor-tristis | reverse complement strand
TTTTGTGCTGATTAGCCAAATTAATCAATTATATTGAAACTCCGAAGGAAACAAAAGTGGAGTCTCCGTCCCATTTTTCTAGTGGTAGAGACACCATCTTACTAGTATATTAAATTCAGGTTCGAGGCATAATATCCCTCCTCAATGATCCTCAATTTGTATTTAAAAAAAAAAAAATTGGAGTTTTTGTGTTTGGACCGGGTTCTCGTAATTGGGTACGTAGTTAAGGTGAGGTCGACTTGGATCCTGTTGAGCCTTGTTGGTGTTTCATAAACCAATCATATATTTGGGCAAGAGGTCGGCATTATTGTTTGGGATAGATTATATATAATCAATCTTCTTGTTCTGTTTCTACTTATTTCGTTTATTATTGTATTGTATATCACATCACGAAAATAAATAGAAAATGAAAGATAAAATGGTAGGAGAGTCACATGCCAAATAAATATAACCAAGACTCACATGGTCTAATATCATCCATGTGCATTTCCACGCCTTTTTGATTCCCTTCTCCTTCAATCCCCCCGTAATAGTAAAGAGAAAAAAAAACTATTTAAAAAGTGATCAAGGGGTTGGCCTTGTGGATAAAGGCTTAACCCTTATTGGGACTATCCGAGTTCTAATCTCATCCGATGCGCCCTTCCCCTTTATTCCCCTTGTGAAAAAAAAAATAAATAAATATAAAACGTGCTTGGTACTAACAGAATATATCAGGGACTAACACTGCAATTTTCATGTAAGAGAGGCATAGCTTCAAACTTCCGTGCACCCTTGGGTGATCTTAACTTGTAACATCGATCAACATGCAATATGGAGCCTCTTTTCTCCTCTCCAGAGGCCTTTATATACCCTCTCCTTCCTCCCATCATCCCATGAACCCAACTGAAAAACAAATCACCTTTCTCTCTCCTCAACAATCCACATCTCTATCTCTTCTTCTCTCTCTAAATTAAAACCAGAAAAATGGAGCAAAATCTGCCACTCGTAGCCAAGAAGGTATGGCACATAGTGCGGGTGATTTTTTTAATGCTGAGAAAAGGCATTTCAAAGAACAAATTACTAACCGATTTCAACTTGATGTTGAAGCGCGGCAAGATAGCCGGAAAAGCCATCCAAAATCTCATGTTCCACCAGTGGTCCTCGTCTGCCGGCTCCAGCCACCGCAGCAACCTCTCCTTCCCCGTCCACGAGTACGAGTTCAGCTGCCGTGACAGCCCGGCTTATCCGAATTTCCGCCTACCCTTTGACAAGAAAAGGTTCAAAAAGGCCGGCGCCGCCAACGGAGGACGACATCGTGGCGGCGGCAATAGAGGTGGTGGCGGCTTCACCGACCTTGCCGGGGTTCGGGAAGACTCCGTTGGTGAGGCAACTGAGGATTACGGATTCACCGTTTCCGTTGAGGGATGTTGAGGATGAGGACAATCATGTGGATGAAGCTGCTGAGAAGTTCATTATGAAGTTCTATAAGGATTTGAAGAAGCAGAATTCAATGGCTTATAATTTTGGGATTTCTTGAATGAATTGATCAATCTTAAAGTTGTGGGTTTGGATTTGATTATAATTTGGTGATTAATTTCCAGATTAATTTCTGGAAGTGATGACAGAAATTTCAAGCATTAAATTGAGGCCATGCAGAAATGATATTGAATGAATCCACCATGGCAAAGCATGAGAATCTTGTGAATTGATGACGAATGGTGAAGGGTCCGGACCCTTATTATTATGACTAGGAAATGTGCTTAATTTTATTGTCATGTAATCGAGAAATTTTTATGCGAAGAATAATGTAACGAATATGTTAATGAAATTACTTCCATACAAAATTGTCCCAAAAATTTTAGCTCCTAAATTATACCATCTTAAGATTGCAAAAGGTGTCGAAAACTAACAGCGGTAGGACTACTACAAGAGATGAGATTTTCTATCTCGATCTGCTGTCCAAATGACTGCCGCACGAGTAAAAACATGAATATTCATTTTAATTTTGTTGTCTCATCTCAACTAGTAGAGAGATTTTCAAAATACTTTACAATCGTTACTCCTGACTAATAAATTGAACTGGAGTGGAGTGGCTAATTAATTAGCTCGATTTAAGTCTATGGGCTACAAACCTTCAATTGGCGCATGACAAGATTCTACTACTACAATTATAGCACATTCCAAGGGTTAGGCTTCTAGTTGACAACAATGATCTGAATTTTGTATCCTACGTACATGGTAGGGTATAATAATTAAGATATATATATATATAGTAATATTGATATTATGATTTATTCCAAAGATCTAGAATTTTAAGAATGATCTAACATCACATGTTGGTTAGTTGGTCATGTGTTGAAAATCAGAATTAATTTTCACCCATTTTCAAGGCAATTTAACTATTCATTTAGCATTTTAGTGTTTTCTTCTCTTTAAGATTTTTAAATTATTAAAAATCTGTTTTTTAAAATAGAAAAAGAAATGTAAAGAAAATATGAAATGACATGTAGTATATGAATAATACATATATATTTTCAATGTAAAAAACTAAAACCAGTATTAGCAAATTCATTTAATTTCAAAATAAAATTTGGACAAACTTATCAGTTTTCCACTAAAAATATATTCTTCATTCCTCGTTTTCACTAAAATTAGAAAAAATTGTTAACAGAGGCTCAAATATATACTTAAAACTTGAAAAACGGATCAATTACGTTCAAAACTTTAATAATAATTAAAGAGGATAAAGGACAAACCCTTAATCACTCTTCTAATTATTATTTTTAAAAAAATAATTACTCACCACAAAGTAATAGTGCCATTTGGACCAAGACAGTGATTGGCCTGGCCAGATTCCTTTATGGAAAAGCTGATATCTAAATCCTCCTTTTCCTCAAAGTGCAACATTTTGATTTTCTACTTGACATTTCTAATTATTTTTTATTTAAAGTGAATCAATTTATTTAATTTTGTTGCCTTTTCTTTGCATTTATTTTGTTTTATTACGATGTTTTGTAAAGCAATTCACTTCTTTCTATGTTGGTGTCTACTTGGTTAACTTATGAAAACATGCTAGACATTTTTTTTTGAGCGATCTTTTTCAATATTTATACAATAAGAATAATTAATGTTTATTCAAATTCTTTGTGACACTTTTGCTTACCAAGTCAACTTTGGCTTTGGCTTCACTCCACATCTTTATTATTTGCCTTTCCATGTATCAAAGAATAGCAACTAGCTAAACGGAACCTTTATTTAACATGAATCCTACGTGAAGAATGTATTTTCTATACTGATTTCTAACTCCACTCAAAAATAAATTTGAATGTCATGGAATCAATCACTTCTTCACAAGATTACTATAGTCTGATTTAAATTTCATTTCAACAATTGTGTTGGATTTAATTTCCAAAACAAGTTCATATATTTTACAATTATATTCTGAGCTGCATATTTAATATCATAGGGTCAAATAAGTTATCTATGACTAGTTGTCAAAAAAAAATGTTAAACTACAACTGGGCAGCTCTTGAAGCGTTTAATAATGATCAATATGAACCGTAGAGATCTGGAGCCTACCTAGTTTAAAAATTAATAGGCTTTTAGGACATGTACATATGTCAGGCAGGTGAAAATCGAAGTGAGTTCTTAGATAGCGAAATACATGCGAAGAACACAATTTTAGCAAATAAAATAAGGTTGTAATTGCTTGCGGGCAACTAGTATGAAGGCTAAAGTAATAAGCTTTATATATACTATGTGGTAATGCAGAAACAACTGAAGAATTAAAAGCCAAAAGTTTAGGTAGTTTGTTAGGTGAAAGTGTGAAAATAAGGAAAATACACGACACTTGTCACTTTATGAACTTGCTTTTCCATTCTTTAACGTTTTTGCCTCGGTGATTATTATTATTATTAGGTTAATATATATATATATTTTATTTATTTATATTGCGGCTTTTGAGAAAGCAATCTTCTCTCTTCCTTGTGTAACACCTCGTGTTTGATTGTATTTAAAAGTTGTTTTTAATTGACTAGCTACATGTCCCTATGTTTTCATTTTATTTTTTTTGAGCGCATATATATATATATATATTGATTATGTTCATTCAAATCAATCAAGACTAGTAGAGCTTGATCTCAGACACGAGGATTAACATATACAAAGACGACAACCTAACTAATTCATGAACGGCAACATTGACTTGCCTTGTTACATCGTTGACACTATAATTGCTTCCATGCTTTACAAAAGACTTACATTAATCCCTCTATATATATACGCTACAAGAAATAAGCCTAATAGTCGGGACTCGCGTCGCTGTAAAATGTGTATATGTCGTCGTAAATGTGTGATAGCAGCGATAAAGTCGCCTGTGAATGTCGCGGCTAAAAACTTGTGGTAGTAGATCCATAACGGCGATGTAGTCGCGGCTGTATGATCGGCAGGTTTTGGTCATTAAAAAATTTTTTACCCGACCCAATCAGCCCAGTCCTTTTTCATCCATATTTAATTAAATATTGTTTGTCCATGTGAGGAATCGAACCTACCACTTTGAATGCAAAGACATGGTACTTCACCAACTGGACTAGCTTGACTTTTGGTTATTGCCTTGCTTTATAATATATATTATGTAGATTATTATGACTATAGTGAAGAATATCTTCCATATAATAACGATTTTCTGTCGCTAAATGCAAGAACAAAGGCGAGAAATTTTCCCGCCAATCATATAAAGACAACCTTTATAGGTCGTCGTTCTAGATCAAGAAATATAGCGACGACTTTTACACATCGCCGCTATAGATACCAATATACAGCGGCGACATCACTTGTCGTCCCTATAGCTACATCCTACAGCGACGACATTATGATGTCGCCGGTATAGGGTGACGACTACTACGGCGACTTAAAATTCGCCGCTGTAGCCAACGCTATAGCAACGGCATCTGACGTCGTCGTAAAATATCGCCGTTATAGCTCCTGTTCCTTGTAGTGATATATATATATATATATGATGAAAGCAAATTCAGAGCAATTGTTGTCACTGGAATGAGCCACTAAATAATTTAGCGTCCATCTCGAAGCTTACATTGTACAAAAATGATGATATGTAACCACTTGATGAAACCATTTAATTTGGTGGTTTAGCATGTACCATGTACGTACACCTTATTTTCAACAAGAAAATATCAATTAGTTAGACTTGATGATATTTCAATCTAAAATTAGACTACCACAAGCACAACATACTTACCACCACTAATTTTGTGGTTTAAATTGATTATAATCACTATTGGAGTAAGTAAAATCTAATGAGTGTATTTGATTTAAAAAAAAAAAAGGAAAAGAAAAAACCTAAAGAGCGAATGAGTACTACACTACAAAAAATTCATTCACAATACATAATAATTTTCTAATTATTATATATGGGTGTCATTAGAACACCCATTGTCTTATACATCCACGCGGTGTACATAATACAATAATATAATTACTTGTCCATGGCCCAAGTATATAAAGTTCACCAGACTACTTTTGACAAATTCAATGTCTATCGTAAACTCAAATATCAACAATATAAAAAAAAAAGTATGTGTATTTTAACCATGAGAATTTCCTAATTTATTTACTGTCCCACCCTCAATCTATCGAGACAAAAAATCACACATAAAAAAAAAAAAAAACTAAATGAATAACCAATATCAATATATACAATGTTTTAACTATTCCCTTTAACAGGTTAACCTTTTAAAGTGAAACCTCAAACCTTAACATGTATCATAGTACAAATAATCCAAGGAGACTGCACGCTTCTGGGATTTTCCAATTTCCCACCGCTTCGTCCTTCTCAAGTATTAATGAGCTCCCATCTTTTCTTCTTTCACGAATATTGCACTCCTCCTCTTCAAAATTGGTACTCCAAAAAGCCACCATCTTGCGAGAACATACTAAAACAAAAATTTCACATCGAAAAAATAATATATAAATAACCAATATATAAAGTATCTGGACTACTTCTCTTAACGGATTAACTTTGTAAAGTGGAATCTCAAGCATTTAGCACAATCAATCAATCACTCACAAAAACACTGTTAAAAACAAGGTGGTGAGTGGTGCATTATTGCATCCACATTTCCAAAATTTAGGAGCTCTGTAAAATAATTAAATTAAATAAATAATTCAAACATCCAAGCTTGAAATGTCAATTTGGGCAATACAAAAAGGAAACTTTTCCAAAAGCTCAGTTTGCTTCACGTTAATTGTATAAAGCATACTCTCAAAAGATTCTATCTAGACACTACTCTTTTTCCCCCAAAAAAAAAAATGGTTTGTGCAGGTTAATTGCACGAAATTAAGTATATTTCCACCTTCAACAAGGTAGTGTTGTCATTATATTGTTTGTCTCTTGCTTGCATGGCCACGTGTCGAACAGTCGGAGAGGTTGCGAATGCGAATGCATATTTATATGCACGTCATCATGACAAAGGATGAGAGTAGTTAGTGAAAACCATCTCGACTAGTAAGTAGAAGAGACTACGATTATTTGAACTCTTAGCTCGTATTTTTTCCCCAAAATCTAGTGAAAATGAACGATATGACATCCCGCTAATTTAGGGTTGTGGTGACAAATCGGCTCACAAGCTAGTCAGCTCGACTGAGCTGGCAAGCCAAAATCATGAAGATATTGCCATTAGTATATTTACTTTTATTTTATTTATTTATTTACTTTTACACAAAATATTGACTTGCGCGAATTTTAACTCCACTTGCATGTTTTGTCACTTAAGTGCGAATAAAGACGAAGGTTAGTTCTCGAGTATTTTTATTCTTTTTCCTCCCCATAATAATCACATTTATATAAGTATTTTGCTCAAATTGTAGTCATAAATGAATTTTTAATGAACTTCGAGAATTTAAAAAGAAAAATTGATCGTAGCTCAACTCCTGACAAAAGAAACCTATCGGCTTAGAATTTTGCCATCCCTACCCTAATTAAATCATTGCTAAGTTTCAATTTATTTTGATCATTAATTTTAAATTTCGAAAACGAACTATTCACATCGTTTTCAGCTATGATCAAAGAAGCCAAGTCGTTCACGTAAATAATTATTTATATTAACATCAAGTCACATTCTTCTAATCATCGATCTAAAATACATATTTTATTGAAAATATCTTGTTAATTAACAGTGTTTTGCATGATTGGGTCAAATTATATCAATATAAGTACATAATAATCAACATATATATATATATATACACACACTAGTTAGCTAGTTAATAAGATTTATTTACATGATTCACGTGTTTAAATTAATATATATTCCATGATCATTAATGTTTGTATCATTGTCTTAAATATGTACTGTTATTTTATGGAGCTCATTGGACACTATCTTAAGAAAAAAGTCCAGTACTTTATAGAGTATTGAACTCAGTAGTCCTGACCAATCAAGGATTTGCATGTGGATTCAAGGGGCCCAATTTATTATTTAATTTGGGCTTTGAATCTCACATGTAAGTTTATAATTGGTCAGGAGTATCGAGTGCTCAGTACTCTTGGAGTATTAGACTTTTTTCCCCATTTTATGAATAGATAGTATCCAATAGACTTCATAGAAAATTTATAAATATGTATATCACGATGGTCCGACATGAAGGCAATATAATTAGCAGTTGATATAAATTGACAATTACAAACGATTCTAATAAATTACAATATATAATATTTTCTTTTCTTTTCTTCTTTTTTTTTCTGAAAATTAATACTATTTTTTTGAAGTACAATTATAATTAGTATTATGTTAATTAGTATAAGTGCATATAGATATATATCCTTCTGAAACACAGCGCATAGAAATCAATTAATAGTACAAATCCCTATACATATGAGATTACAAGAAAACAAACTCATATACATGAAACTACAAACTACATATAAAATGTAGACAAATCCCACATGTGGGCAGTAATCTTTTCTTCTCTTTTAGTTTTGAGATAGTGTATGTACGTAATTGAGTGGTCGATTCAAGATTATTGAGTAGTCGATTCAAGATTATGACGACGCGTGGATTTCGATAGAGAAGTGGATATAAACCTTTTTGCAAGTAATTACAAGTGTGCTTAATTATATGAGCTACAAATTTTGTTGAGCAATTAGGTTAATAAAATAAAATAACAATAAAAAGGCTTTAAACTGAAACAAAAAGCAATAGTCTAGAAAGGGAGTTTGGGGGGAGGCTAGTGCTCAATTATTGAACCCTTAAAATTTCACAAATCAAAAGTCTCTCTTTTTCTTTTACAAAATTTCAATGATTTATGCTGATGAATATTTCTCGTTCAAAAAAAATGTTGACAAATATTTTAATAACCACATATTTCTTGACAGGTGTTGATGTGACAAAGAAAAATTAAGAAGAAAATCAAAATTAATTTTTGAGATACAAGTAGTACTACCGTTGTCCCATAAAGATAGTCAAACTATATCTTTTCATTTATTAGTTATTCCACTTTAATAATACTATTTTATTTACAACAATGTATATTAAATAGGTGTATAAAAGAAAATAAATATTTTAACTATTTTTAAAAGGAAAGCGAACTATATTTTGAAACGAATAAAAAGAGAAAATTGAACTGTTTTTTGTGGGACAAATGTATTATATAATATTGCTCTAGTGTTTCATCTCTAGTATTCATCGAAGATCAAACCCAAGTCGCTATAAACAAGATATTTTGAGTATCTTGCAACCAGAACCCTTACAAGGCAAATACAGATTGCTAAGCTCGTTTCTCGAAGCATGATCTCTGTGTTCTTACCTTAAAAGAGGTTTATACATGCACACTAAGAATGATTTTTTAATAAGTTAGATCTGTCTACTTATACGAGGCCAGATGGCCAATTAAAATCATCCAACTCACAGTCAGATCTGACTCATTAGAAAGACTCCACACGAAGATACTCGAATACATAAAAAGGATTTTAAGTATCAATACTTTAAACTAGTCGGATTAATTAATTAATTAATTAACCCACAACTTATATGAAATAAAAGTTAGGACCCTTTGTTACAACTCACCCAGAGTTTCACATTTGTATATCCTTTCTTATCACTACCAAGATTCACAGAAATCCTCTTTAATTTATATAAAATGTATACAATTAAATAAATTAAATACTTGGCAATAGTTGTAAAGTTACACTTTAGACTTTTTTCTGCTTTTTTAAAGGTGAAAAGCTGTTGGTGTATTTCACAGTTAAATAATGCACTGTACTCTGTCCCCTCTCCATCGCACGACTCCCATTATAATTATTTGGGACAAGCAAACGTTCCAAAAGAATAATGTAACATCACTCGTATTAAGCATCAGTTCATATAACGTCATATGATTAGTGAAATTAATTGGCTCACATGTGTTTATCTCTATATCCACTTATCATTTAACGTCAAGTATGTGTCACATAGACAACTATTTAGCACCAGTAATACTACACAGTATAATATTATTCTATCCAAAAACTTTTTTTTTTTTTTTGAATTACATTTTGAGAGCTTATAACTAATATACAATTTTTCTTTTGTGCCATTTGGAGGCCCTGAGCTTGCGTGGATCAATAGAATCACATTTCTTTTCTTTACCGTTAAATGTCAACCAATTGACTTAATAAGTGTGTTATCTGTTAATACGTGTTGGGAACGTTTGTTCTGCATACAAAACCTTTATTGGGTGGGGGCGGTTTTGAGATTTTTGTTTACCCGAAGAATGTTTTTGGCAATTTATTTTTCCCCTTTTAAATAGTAAAATTTTTCATTTTCAACGAACCCGACCTGTCAAGATAAGTGGATCTCTATTACAAAAGCCCACATAAAACAACGTTGATGAGTAAATATGAATGGCTACTAAGGTGTAAAATATACAAAGTTACATACTGATATTTTGATGGAAATGAAACGTATCTTCTTATGATTATATAAGGTTGCAAATTCTATTTCTATATTTAACCATTTTGGATCAAAGACGAAAGTGCTTCGTGGCCTAGATTTCAAAGATTTGAATTTCTTGAAATTTCGATTTAACTTTAGGTTAAACTTGAATTTGACTTTGATTTGATTAAGAATTTAGTATTCTAGAGATTTTGAAAACTTGAATTTTATCGTATTCTTCTTTTTCTCTTCATTCTGGACTTCGATTTCTCTACTCTAGTACATGTGTATTTTAAGAGTTTTGCCCTTTTTCTCTTCAATTGGTAGATTTAAATTTTTGTAGAACCATAATTCGAATTGTAGCGCAGTAGTTTAATGTCAAGTTCTAAGTAGGAGATCTTATGTTCAAACCACACGTGCCACTCCCCTACCTCCCGTTGTGTGACAAAAAAGATATCTAGAATCTAATTCTCTTTAGGAAAACAATTACATGATTTGATCTAATAAAAAAAATTAACATTTGTCCTGCTACCATTGTAATATGTTCTTCCCAACTCATTTCGCCATATCATGAGATTGATTTCATAATAAACTAACCCTTAGTTATAGAACAGGACATGACTACTTGTGAACTTATGATTCTATTTATAGAACAACTATCATAATAACTATCTTTAATTAACTAGATTCTCACCCTTGTATTGCACGGGAAAATATCAAATCAAATTATATCTAATATTAGTATGAAATGTTAAGTAATATGTGATGTCACATTGAACAGTAATGTTTTGATTATCTTGTTATTAATTAACAGTTATTATGTGCTTATTGGATATGAAATGCTATTAAGTAACCTTAATAGAGATTGCAAAAAAAAAACTGTCAAACCCGATAACCACAGGTACCTGATCCTATTAATAAGGGAATACCCAACTAAATAGATAATTAGGTCATGGATGAGATAAAGAAAATCGACCCGACTTTACAATGAGCCGGGGAAGGTTATGATAAATTTTTTTTTACCCGGCCCCGTTTAACTGTTTCTTGACGAAAATAAAAAATATTTACTTAAAATTCTAATGGTTTAAAAAGTAAAAAGATGATATAATTTATCAAGAAAGCTTTTCAATTGCAATTTTAATGTTCATAATAGTATTCATTAAACAAAAAATGAAAATAAAAATATACAAATATATATAAATTGACCAATAAATGAGTAATATGAATTACCAGTATCAACCCGTCCCTAATTTAAGTGGGGATGGGAGAAAGGATTTTTAATGGGTAAGGTAACGGGTGTAGCATATCCGATCTTGACCCGATCCATTCTCGACCCGACTCATTGTCATTCTTATACCTTAATAAATTAAATATTTTATTTTTTTTGCTTGACTAAACAGTGACGGGAATTTGGTAAACTATGAAATGTTGATTAAAGCATATTTATTATATATAAAAGTGTTAACTTTTTTTTTTTAAGGAAAAAGGTAACCTGATATTGACTCAATTTAAAATCATATAAAAAATAATTAAAAATTAATGCATCAACTACAAAGGAAATAGATATATATATATATATCTATCTATGTATTAAAAAATTTTGAACGAAAAATTAAAAAAAAAAACTTTGAATATAAATTAATCCAACAAAATACGTAAGAAGATAAGATACATCTAGTATAGAAATCTTGAATTTGAAATCCAAACCATCGATCAGCAAAAGATAATAATAAATCGGAAATGATTTGCAAATGCTCTAGAAAGATTCTTGAAGATAAGAATATATAAGAACTATAATTTCAAATTAATTGAAAAAAAGGAAATATTAATCTACAATTTACCACAGAATTTACAACATGTAAGAAATAGTCTAAAATTACCTCACTTAAGACAATTTTGACAGAAAAAATGCTGTAAAAAGTACTACAAACTTAATTCCTTATATATATATATATTAATTATTAAAATAATTAGTCAATCTATTTAAAAACTACTAGGACTGGACAGCTTTCGGTAAGATGGGCTTTTAGAATGTTAAACTTAAATAGCCAATTTAATGGGCTTAAATTTAATATTGTGGCCCAAATTCGTTTAAGAAGTTCTTGGGTCTTCAGTAGACAATGAAATAGGGATGACAACGGTCGAGACAGGTGAAGTATTTTATCCATTCCGGCTCCTCCCGTGACCCGAGAATCAGGGCTGGCGGATCAGGTCATGGGCCGGGGTCAGGCAATATTTTGCCCCGTTTAGCGACCCGTTTATAATTTTTCTCATTTTTTGAATTCTTTTTTTAATATTTTTACCTATTTTAACTTAATTTTTAATTTAATTGGGGCATGCTCGGGTCGGGTCGGACTCAGTAACCCCATGCAGTGCATTTTTTTGGCTCCATTCAAATCAAGTCCCTTGGGTTTTAATTTGGATCGAGTCAAATCGTCATTCCTACCATGAAAACATAGTTGTAAAAAATAAAAAGTCATTGGAAATTGGTTCAAGTTCTTCATTCATGATAATAATGGTATTATGGTTGAGATATAGGGGCCCTAAGTTGGTCTAGTTAGAGGAGAAAAGTACTTCCCCTACCCAAAATATATAGTACGGTATTTCTTTTTGAGTTGTCTCAAATATATTAATTTTGATCTAGCATTATACGTGTGGTATGTTATGGCGTCATATAGCCCATGTTACGTGTATTGAGGCACGTCATATACACGACATATAGGCTATATGGTGCCATAACGTACGCGATGTATGGTGCCGGAATGAAACTCTCAAATATATACTCTTATTTCTAATTTGAGTTATTTTTTCCGTTTTACTAAAATAATCTTTTTTTTAAAGAAAATTTACTAAAATAATCTTATTTGATATATATTTAGTAATAACTATAGTTTCATCAAATCATTTGTAATAACTTTTTTGTAAAGTTATATAGGAAAAAATAATTTGTAGAATTTACTTTTTTAATAACATTTTTTAACACTCGTGAAAAAATAAAGTGGACTATATATTTCAAACGGGAAAGTAATTATATTAAAAATAATCTAACCACAAATTTATGGTGCCGTAAAGGTACCAGATAGTGATGTGATATAATTTCAGTCATTAATGTGAGCATATCATCACCTACATAAATCACATCAATAGCTGAAATTATACCACACGACATGTCTTATACTATAACAATACTAGACATTTAGTGTTAGATCATTTCTATGCACAACTATATATTAGTAGCAACTTAAAATCTAGGGGTCCATCCCGTTTGATAACCAATCACATAATTTCGATAATTACTGTGTGAAGTGTGAACCAATTATAATAATTTTTTCCAGCCACAGATATTGTTACCATGGAAATGAGTGAAAATATGTAGGATGTGAATAGAGAAGGTCCCTCCAAGCATTTGGTGACTCGAGTAGTCAAGTGGAAGAAAATATGGAGGGTTAATATGCCCTCCAATTAGTCCTGATCTCTTGTCAGATAGATCTTTACATGTTTAGTGGTTATAGATCATCATTTTGTACAATTCTCTTTGAAAAATGTAAAAGTAATTAACTTTTTGAGGACGATACTTTTAGAACTAATATAATGTTGTTACGTGAAAATTTATAATTTTAGAACTAATATAATTGCAAATCGTTTGATGAGTCATGCTATATATAATCGAGTGTTGCTATTTGTAGGGAAGTTTTTATAAAATCTTTTACAAAATAAGATAAATTCATTATTATAACATAACTATTTATTTCACCATAACTAGTTATTTCACTCGTGCGTTACACGAGATGATAATACAAGATAGTATAAACAATTCAAGAAGATTAAACATGGTTGTATAAAAAATATTTGAGCTATAATATTTGATCGTTTATAAGTGTGTAAAGAAAAACAATATTTGTACTATCCGTAATACGATATCTTTTATTAACGAAGATAAAAAATAGTTTACACAAAAGAACACAAGGAAAACATTGAAAAAAATTTTTAGAGTTTGTATTAGGATACCAGGATATAACACATGAGAAAATATGTAACGTCTAATAAATATAGCTTGAATAAATAATGGATAACATATGTATTACAAAATTTATATTAAAATTTGTTGTTTGGCCAACTTTAACACATATTATAATTTTCATATCTTTTCAAGTTATAACCCTCGAAATATCTATATAAATTTGTCTATGAGTGAACACCAACTTTTACTATAAAATGCACATGTAATCTATTACCCTTTTTTTTAACTTTTATAATCTGTATTAATGATATCTAATTTTTCTTAACATACTCCTTCTACAAACTAAATATTTTAATATATTTATATAATTTAATCAGTGCTTAAATAACTGATCTGTCATGACCAATTTAATTGAAAAAATCAGGAATTGGCAAATACTGAAACCAATCTAGAAAACAATCTGACGGTGTGAGATAAAAATAATACGGTTCACCAGCTCACAATAAATTTTTTTCAATAATAATCAATTAAAATTTTGCACTTTTTAGAAACTTAATGTCCATAAGCTAAGGCCGTATTATACATAACTCTTATCTAAGTAGTTTAATATAGGCAAACATCATCAATTCTTTTCACCAAATAATCAATGTGGAATTCCCTTTCTATGCCGAAAGTCACATCTTCAATGGCCCTTAAACTATAATATTTAATCGTTTATGTATGTATAAAAAAATAATATATGTGCTACTTGTAACACGATATCTTTCATTAATAAAGATAAAAAATGGTCTACACAAAAAACAGATCGGAAAAACGGTTTGATTTTCTGAACATTTACGAATACTGGAACCAAGTCAAAAAACAATTTGATAGTGTGAGATAAATATGAATACGGTTAACTGATTCACAATAAACTTTTTTTGCAATAATAATCCATTAAATTTTTGAACTTTTTGGAAGCTCAAGTCTCATAAGCTAAGACCCTATTAATGAATTACCCTTGTCCAAGTAGCTTAATATAGGTATCTATCCTCAATTCTTTCTCTTAAATAACCAATATAAGATTTCATTTCTATGGTCAATGTCACATTTTCAATTACTCTTAAAAAATGAATAAAATTTCAACCTTTTTTTTTTAAACGTTAAAGATAAAAAATATATATATATAATCGAATGTTTTTTTTGCACATTATTTTAGGGAAAAATTAATTTATTTTAATTATTTAATTAAAACTGGGGCGATGACTTTAAACAATTAACTTTTTTGGTTTGATGACCGGTTCGGTTTTCAATCCATAAAATAATCCGACCTGTTAACTTTTTTTTTCAATAATGATTGATTAAAATTTTAAATTTTTTGAAAGTTCAAGACTCATAAGCTTAAGTCATATTATGCATAACCTTTCTCCAAGTAGTTTAATATAGGTATACATAAATTATTTTCACTAAATAATCAATATGTGATTCATTTTCTATGCTCAAAGTCACCTTTTCGAAGGCTCTTAAACTATAATATTTGATCGTTTATGTGTATGTAAAGAAAAACAATATGGAATCAATCTGAAAAACAATCCGACGGTGTGAGATAAAGACAAATATAGTCCACCGGTTTACGATAAACTTTTTTTTCAATAATAATATATTAAAATCTTAAACTTTTTGAAAGCTTAGTGCCCATAAGCTGAGGCCTATTATGCATAACCCTTCTCCAAGTAGCTTAATATAGATATCCTGACATGTCTCACTCATAGTACCTCTCATCTACTTGAAGTGTGACGTAAGCCGGCGATAAATTCTAACTAGAAGTTAGAATCTACCGTCAAAGCTCATGGACTTACTAATAAACTTTAAAAAAAAATTTGACAGCATCTCCCTTATTTTATGAATAATCCACCATGTACGAATAACAGTTAGTAAACTCATACTCAACTACAATCCAAAAGCTTCCCAATCACAACATACCATGTTCAAAGGAAGACAAATCATAACATAATTAGATTTATATAAAGATATACATACAAAAGTATATTTAACTCATTCTCATTTTCTTACTATGCATGATCATGCAAAACATTTAGAAATATATTTAACTACATCAAAACATGTTTCCTTGTCATATTTCAAGTTGATCATACCAACCTTGTCAAAAGGCTCGTCTCCAGAATTGATTCAAAAAGTTGCTCAAACTTCAGTTATCACTTGTAAAGAAACATTTAAGAAACATTTTCGTGAGCACTAACGCTCAGTGAGTGGAAAGTTAAGAAAACTTTCATACTTTTAAACAAAATACCTTTTTCACTATTACATACATCCAAACAAGTCATAAGAAAATTTATCTTTGATCAAAACTTTTATAGGAATATTACAACGCTAGGAAACATCATAAAAATCATTTCATTTTGAGAATCGTCATAGAATTCAACCCAAAGAGTATCTAGCATCTTATAATCATGATATCAAGTCATACGCACGTAGACACTAGCTTGGGTCATAGGTACCATATGACCCCTTAGCCCTAGGCGGCACAACAACCAGCTTGAGTCATAGCTAGCATAACAGGCCCCTTCGCCTGAGCGGCATTCATCTTGTCAACTTGAACCATAAGCCCTTCGCCCGTAGGCGGTATATTCATGACATAGGATACAACTTGGAGAAATTTCAAATCATTCAACATTTGAATTTCAAATACATCATATCTTTGAAATTCTTAAACAATTAATTTGAATTCATAGCCTTCTCGAATGAAAGGAAAATTTTCAAAGAAAATTTCATAAAAACACTTGTCATAATTTCACGACATAGGCATGGATTTCATTTCCAAGAGATTAGTGAAAATTTCCACTCACTGGCTGTATATGCAATTTAGTTCAGTTGGTAAGCTTTTCCAATTTCTTCAGCGTCCCCTTTAACATAAATTGATAATATAATCAATAATCCATCATCCCACTTCACACATAACTCAATTTCTTTACTTCTCTTTTCTCAATCCTATTTATTTTATTTGTAACTTATTTTACCAGTTAAAAATTCTCTACTTAACTAAGGTTCATCAACATGAAATTTCCTTCCGATCTACAAATTCCCCATTTCATTAAATTCTCAAGATTTCTTCATTTTCCAATTAAACATATAGTTGTTCCTTTTATATAATTATCCTAGACTTTATTCGATCTTAAAAATTGTAATAATATTCCATGTTAAAATCTTAAATATCCACAAGAAATAACAACACTAACTTTTCATTTTTAAACACTAGTTCTTAGTCTTTAACAAGATTTTCCACATTTGTTATTAAACATTAAGTTGTTCATTACTTGTATTTATTCTCAACTTCACCAAACTTGACAATTGCCATGATATTATTCTATAAAATCATAATACCAACTTATATATAAGAATTTCAACAACTTATTCCTCCAAATAAAATTTCATCTTTATATTAACTAACTATAACTTTCTATACTAACATAATAAACCTCAAACTTCGTAATCTAAGCACAATTCCATGCTGTTAAAACGTGTAGTAAAAAAATTACCACCTAGTATTGCATGTTCATAAAAATTTCATAAACCCTAATAAAATTTACATTCTTAAACTTATATAAATCCAAAACTTAAGGACCAATAACACTTACTTGTTTGATCCTTGAGCTCTCCTTCTTCTTCTTCCTAAGATTCTTCAAATATTATTATTATTATTATTTTCCACGAAAGTTGGTAGACTTGCTTCGGGCTTCTTGCTTTCTACTTTCCTTCTTTGTTTTGTTTTTTGATTTGTTTTGTATAATATATATATATATCCCTATGGCCAAAGTCCCAGGAATTCTCTAGAACTCACTTGGACTTGTTTCAAATTTCATTTTCACCCCTTTTTTTTCTTTTTGCTTGCTTTCAATTTAACCTTAACGTTGTATTCGTATTTAATTTAGTCCTCACATTTCAATCTAACACATGGAACGAAAGTATAAAGAAAAAATTTGGGATGTCACATATACATCCTCAATTCTTTTCATTAAATTCCCGATGTGGGATTCTTTTTCTATATCCAAAGTCCTATTTTCAATGATTCTTAAAGAAAGAATAAAATTTCAAATATTTTTTAAATGGTAAAGATAAAAAAAATTATAATATCGAATGTTATTTTTTCACATTATTTTCGGTAAAAATTAGTTTGTTTCAATTATTTAATTAAAATTGATCTGATGACTTTGAGCCGTTAGTTTTTCGAGTTCGTTGACCAGTCCAGTTTTCTTATCATTTGCGTATATTGAAATCAATTCGGATAACAATTTGACGATGTGAGATAAAGACGGATACGATTCGCTGGTTCATAATAAATTTTTTTCAATAATGATCCATTAAAATTTTAAATTTTTTGGAAGCTTAAAACTCATAAGCTAAGGCCTTATTATGCATAACCCTTATCCAAGTAACTTAATATGGGTATACGTCCTCAATTCCTTTCACTAAATAACTAATGTGAGATTCTTTTTCTATACTCAAAGTCATATTTTCAATAGTTCTTAAAAAAGAAATATAATTTCAACATTATTTGAGGTAAAGATAAATTTTGTTTTTAATTACTTAATTAAAATCGGTCCTATGGTCTTGAACCATTAGCTTTTTCGATTCGATGACATGTTTGATTTTCTGAACATTAAAAATATTGAAACCAATCTAGAAGCAATCTGACGATGTGCGATAAATTGAAAAAAAATTAAGAAAATCGATTGAAAATAAAATGAGTTCTATTAGAGGAAGGAACAAAAATCCGATAAAGAAAGAGAGATATTTTTGGATAAAATTAAATTTTATTTCGTTATTGGGATTAAAAATTGAAAAATATAGTGATAATAGTATGCTAAATTAAACATGTCTATAAATAATATAAAAAAGGAAATTAAAGATAAAAAGGGAATCTATAAATTATTAATAAATTAAAAATTTAAATAAAATTAAAAAGTAAAATGGAAATGAATAACCAAGATTAGGAGATAAAACCAATGGCCAAGATAATAAATCCTCATTTAGCAAGTGAAATGAGCAGGAAAACAAAAATAGTAATGATATTAGTATTATGTATATAATAATAATCATAATCATAATATATATATAGATTATATTTCTCTAATCACAAAGTACATAGTGGTAAAATCATCTTATTTTGTATAATATATATTTTCAAAAAAAAATTCCCTACAAATATCATGTTCCATATATAATCACAACAATAATTCACACAATATCCACTTGGGATGATCACGTTTTCTTATTTATTACATTATTTTTTAAATTGATAGGTATTGATTCTGCCACTAGATTAAGTATTTTTCATTGTGGTTAAGTATCTTAATCCATGTCTGATTCTCAATATTTTCCTTCAAACAAAAATACTACATTTACCACCATTTATACCGATTCAACACGTGATATCAATATGTGAAATGTGAATTCATACATTTTAATATTAATATTAGTTATGATCTCCTGTCATACGTCTGGCGAGATTCTATCAGACACACATGTGATGAGAGATCATCAGACAACCTATCTGTGGGAACTCTGACAAGATTACGTAGGGAGATTATTTTTAGAGATTATACTGAATTCAGATATCAGTGTCATATCCATATACATTAATTAAATGAGAGGTGTTGCGGTAAGATTTTACCATACTTTTCCCACCCAATTTGCTTTAAATGGGGTTATACTGGTCATTTTACTTTTAGTAGTGTACCTGGTGCGGTAAATCTCAATCTATTTATTTTGTTCTTATCCCTCTCAATATTTCACCCAACAATTCTTATCTCTTTTTGCTTCTCTCTCTACGTTTCTCACATGTACATACTCTCTCTTCTTATTTGAAAAACTCGAATATTATCCAGCAATTTCTTTGTATTCTAAATTATTCAAATATCTAAGATTTTATCACTCTTCCTCTAATTGCCAACCCTTATCAAAATGGTATTGTTATCAATTAGTTTTAGTCTCAATCTCTCTTTATTAATTTCTCTCCATCACTTGGGGTTAATCTGGTTGGGCAACAGTCCTGATTCAGTTTTTGGCCCAAAACTGGGTTCTTGTGATTTGTGGCGGTTTATTCAATAGGAATTTGCTTATGAGTTCTAGAGTTGTTAAGAATTCCATTGATAACTCTAAATTTTTTTTTTGTTTTGTCCGAGAGGGAGGGATGTGTTCTCATTAGGGTTATTTCTACAATATAAATAGGGTTCGAATTGTATTGTTTTTTTCATAAATTCAGCATCCCTCAATCACTGCTTCCCCTCGCTTAAGTTTTCTGTTACTTTTCTGAGATATTCCAATGACCCCTGTTTGGAACCTTATCAAGGACGTCGATGACGGGAGAGCGAAGTGGACCTTCCTAGTGAGAGTTCTACGCAAATGGTAAGTGCCTTGCCGGAAAAACCCTGATGACTTCTACTCTATGGAGTTTTTGTTTGTCGATAAGGAGGTTAGTTGTCGACAACGTCTATTCTATGTGCTGCTGCTATTTCTTATCTGGTCTTTATTCTTAGCCCATAAAAATCATACACTAGATTTTTTAAAACTAATTTTACATGGTTGATAATTGCTTGATTTTGTTTATAGGGATTCTGATTCGTGCACTATTTTTTTTCTTGCCCACAGGGATCATTTTATTAACAACTTTGTTTAATTGATTCCTGTGTGTTAATAAGTGTTCTGCTGCAACCATTTGATTGAAGAATTCTAGGCTGAGCTTTTTCTCTCTGTTGTTATAGCTATTTCATGCTTGCAAGTGTATCAGCCTTGACCTAGCATACAGGTCTCTTACACACTGTTTTAGAACTTAAAAGCATATTGTCGGAATTACCATGCATTTAGTATTTGGCAGTCAGTGGCTAATGACTATTGAGGGAAAGATAGGAATGAGAACTAAAGAAGTCATCCGTGCGTAACTGGATATATGCCATTATCCATCCCTTTGAACCTTTTATTGCCTTGATTATTGTATTGCAATTTTTTGTTTTAATCTTTTTTTATTTTATGGAACTTTTGGGCTTTTTGTTTTTCTATTCTTTCTGCATTGAGTGAGACGTTTGACTTATTTGCTTTGTAATCACTTCTTCCCCTCACTTAAGTTTTTTGTTTCTTTTCCGAGATATTCCAATACCCCTTTGTTTGGAACCTTATCAAGGACATTGATGACCGGAGAGCGAAGTGGACCTTCCTGGTGAGAGTTCTACGCAAATGGTACGTGCCTTACCGGAAAAACTCTGATGATTTCTACTCTATGGAGTTTCTGTTTGTCGATGAGGAGGTTAGTTGTTGACAACGTCTATTCTATGTGCTGCTGCTATTTCTTATCTGGTCTTTATTTTTAGCCCATAAAAATCACACACTAGATTTTTTAAAACTAATTTTACATGGTTGATAATTGCTTGATTTTTCTTATAGGGATTCTGATTCGTGCACTATTTTTTTCCTTGCTCAAAGGGATCATTTTATTTACAACTTTGTTTAATTGATTCTTGTGTGTTCATAAGTGTTCTGCTGCAACCATTTGATTGAAGAATTTACAGGCTTAGCTTTTTCTCTCTGTTGTTATAGTTGTTTCATGCTTGCAAGTGTATCAGCCTTGACCTAGCAACAGGTCTTTTACACACTGTTTTAGAACTTAAAGGCATATTGTCAGAATTACCATGCATTTAGTACTTGGCAGTCTGTGGCTAATGACTATTGAGGGAAAGATAGGAATGAGAACTAAAGAAGTCAGCCGTATGTAACTGGATATATGCCAGTATCCATCCCTTTGAACCTTTTATTGCCTTGATTATTGTATTGCAATTTTTTTGTTTTTATCTTCTTTTATTTTATGGAAATTTTGGGCTTTTTGTTTTCCTGCTCTTTCTGCATTGAGTGAGACATTTGACTTATTTGCTTTGTAATCATGACTTAGATTTGGTTTATATTTAGATCCTTTTGAAATGCAGCTATAAACATGACATATTTGTTCTAATAATTTTTCTGAGTTTGTCAGTTGTGAACTTCTGGATGCATGACGGAAAAATGTATTCATGTTTTATTAGACAAATGCATGTGATTTATATATATATATAATTATATATATAAATGCATGTGATTTATTATTATTATTTTTTCATACAAGGGAAAAAGAATGCAAGCTTCTGTCGAACACAAATTTGTGTCACAGTTCGACGGGGCTATCAATGAGCTCGATTTTTATGGGGCTGTATCACTTTGGCGTTAAACCAAATGAAGAACTATATAGGCCTGCCAGTCATCAGTGGGGGCTATGGTTCAAAGAGAGTACTAAAGAGAGAGAGAGAGAGAGAGAGAGAGAGATTTTGAGCTTCCCTGCCTTTCCTAGAGATATAGTTAACATTTTGAGCTTCCTTGCCTTTCCTAGAGATATATTTAACTTCCGTTCTTTTTCTGGTATTGTGGGGGTCAATAGGGATAGACAAAATATTTTGTTTGGTAAGTTTAATGTTGTGAATATTGAATCATTTGGTAAGTTGTTTAGTTCTTTTGTTTTTTTTCATAATATTTTTCTTCCTAGCCTTTTGTGTCTATTGTTCTTCAAATTTTTTTTATGCATATCGTAACTGCGGTAATGATCAAACGTTCATTTAACTTGATACATATTTGTTTAACATTGCATTTCAATTGCCGTGCAATAGTGATTAATGTACAATGGATTATAATAATTACCTTTTACCTGATTAGGAAAAAAAATGTTTTCTCTAATTGAAAAAAAAAGGAACAATATGAATACATTAATTAATTAATTCAGCTATTATATAATAGCTGAATTAACAATGAAAGATAAGAAATAGTGGCCTAAAGAAAGTAATTACATATTTTATGTCACTGTTAATATTGTAAAATATTATTATATTTTAAACTTTTATGATTTGAATTGTGAACTTCCCGTACAACGTAGGGGTGGAAAAACTAGTGTTCTATCTATACAAGAGTCTGGCTATTTGCAAGAGATCTTTACAAAATCTTACAAAATAGGGTAAGTTCACCATTCAACCCTAGATTATTTTTTTCCCAATCATAGTAGTATACTATACAATACATATGGGTAAGATGGCAAAATCACCATATTTTGTAAAAGATTTTGTAAATACTTCCCCACAAGTAACCTTTTCCATCTATACAAATAGTAGTATATTTTTTCTATTTAATTTAAGGGAAAAAAATCTGGTACTCCAAAAGTACTGTAGACTCAGTACTCCACGCATTAACTTTTTAACACATGTCATTTCATTGGCCCACATTTAACTCCTCCAAACTTTGGCTAACGACGTCAACCATCTTCCATTTCCCAACTAATTTTCCTTTTCTTGCTTTCTACAACTTGATTCTTTTCCTTTTTTTTCTTTTTAACCAAAATTTTCTCCTCTATATGTTATAATTAACGTCAATTTCCTTTATTTTCTTTCCTTTAGTGGTGCCTAGATATTCACATGTTACTTAATTGTATCTATTAAAATATTTTTTTCGACTAACTCAAATCATGATGAGAAATGTGATTTGAACATTTGCCCATTTATAGTAACTTAAATAATGACAAGAAACGTGGGTTCGTGCATTTACCCGTTCAAAGAAAAAAGACTATTTTGATTGCGGAGATTCGTTGAATTCAATAAAATGGACCAAAGTGTATATTGTCCTACAAAAATAATTAGTTCATGATGAATTATTGTGTGACGATGCACATTTTGGTCCATTAATCATTAATTAGTCGACGTGAATTTACGTCACACATTTTGGTCCATTAATCGTTAATTAGTTCACGTGAATTTATTTTTGTACGACGATATACATTTTGATCCATTTTATTGAATTCAACGAATCACCACAATCAAAATAGTCTTTTTTCTTCGAACGGGTAAACGCTCGAACTTCTTTTCTTGTCATTATTTAAGTTAATATGAACGGGTAAATGTTTGAACTACATTTCTCGTCATGATTTGAGTTAGTCGAAAAAAGAATATTTTAATAGATACAATTCAGTAACACATGAATATCTAGGCACGACTAAAAGAAAGAAAATAAAGGAAATTGACATTATAACATATAGAGGAGAAAAATTCGCTTAAAAAAAAGGGGAAAAGAATCAGTTGTAGAAAGCAAGAAAAGGAAAATTAGTTGGGAAATGGAAGACGGTTGACGCCGTTAGCCAAAGTTTGGAGGGGTTAAAGGTGGGCCAATAAAATGACGTGTGTTATCTAAAAGTTAATGGGTGGAGTACTGAGTCTACGATACTCTCAGAGTACCAAAATTTTTTCCTAATTTAAGTTTCCATTTCATTTCCGTTCTTTTTCTTTAACTCTTCTTGACATTTCTTCTCAACTCGTTAGACGTGCTATTAAATTTAATTTCAATTGGACTTTCATTACTGAAAGGGTAAACTTCACATATGGATCTCAATCTTTGCTCATTTATCAGTTGGATCATTAATCTTTTTGTCAAATTCCATGCCATGAATCTCTAACATTCCATAAATTCATATATAAGGCTCCTAATCCCATAAAATTACTTTTATATCCTTACTCTTTTTTAACATCCCTTACTCTTTAGATAAAAGCAACGAAAATTTAAAAATTAAAATTTAATAAAAAGAAAAAAAATAGAAAATGATTTCTTCTCATCCTACCTACTTACCTACTGTCACTCCCAAGTCAACTATAAATGACAAATTCTGACAGTCCTTTCTGCCAGCAAAAAAGGAGACCTCATTTTGTTATCTATCCTTCCACTATTGTCGGAAATGGCAAGGGGAAAAAGGACATTTATGGTCAAGTTGGGGATATGAGTAAGATGCGCAGCTGCATGGTAGGTGAAGGAAAACTTTATATTCCTTTTTATTTTTTATTTTTATTTACTAGTTTTTAGATTTTTTTTCAATTTAAAAAAAGTAAGGTAAATTTCCCATATCATCCCAAATCCTTGCACATTATATCATATGAGTCCTTATTCTTTTTCAATGCCATGGGTCCTGAACATTTCATAAATCTACACATAAGATCTCTAATCTCATTAAAAGGACTTTTATACCCCTTACTCTTTAAACAAGAAAAAAGAAAAGGAAAAAGATTTTAAAAATCTAATAAATAAAAAAAGAAAGAAAGATAATCTCTTTATCACCCTACAGGCCTATTTACCCATTCTAACATGGCTGTAAATTGCAAAATACTACAGTAATTTCTGGAGGCAAAAGAGCAGACCTCCATTTTGCTACTTTGTTCGTCTCATTGATGCTTGGAAATGGAAGGAAAAAGCACGGTTCTTGCAAAAAGAAAAAAAATATTTTGTTTTTATCATTTCCGATCAAGTTAGACGAAGGGGTAGGATTGTAGTTAGGTTGGTAGGTCGGAAAATTTGTTTTCCTATTTATTTTAACTTTTATTCAAATTCTTTTTTATTTTTATTTAAAAAGTAAAGGTATAAATGTTATAAAGAACTTTATGTGAGAATTTATAAAAGGTTGAGGACCAACAAAGTTGGGAAAAAATGTAACATCCCGAAAATTTCTACTAATTAAGGTAAGCAACGAAATTGTCGTTTTGAAAGAATTACTTGAATGTTATTGTAAGATTGCTTGAAGATCAAAATATTGTTATTGAATTGACGCTAAAGAAAGATTTGTTTGATAATTGACATAAACTAAAGTGTAATGACTTAATTGACATGAATTGAAGAGTATGAACTTGATTGAAAGATAATGCAAAGGGAGGGACTTCTTGGGCAATTTCCTGACAAGTGTGCGGCGCCACATCGCGCCACTTGTCATGATGTGGTTAGTGCCACTTGTCACGATATAGTTGGCGGAACTCAAAACTAGCTAAATCCTAACTATTATATAAAGGAAGCTAAGAGTTTCATTTTCTCTTCCAACCCATTTCCCTTTTCTCTCCCGAACCTCAAAATTCGTCCAACTTGGCCAAGGGAAGGAGAAAACCAATAAAAACCCGCCAGATCGGAAGAGCGTCGTGTCCTTTGAAAAGAGTCCCTTACCATATATGGAAGGATTATAGCTTGAAAGATAGCTTTAATTGGGG
>CAVNYN010246218.1:0-140309 GCA_963692815.1 Nyctanthes arbor-tristis | reverse complement strand
TAGCAGAAAAATTTCTAGGCCGCGGGTAGGGGGCGGTTTGCTTGCCGCGCCCACCCGCGGCCTACTTTTAGCACGTGCAATTCAGTCCCTGATTTGACCTTTTCTTGCGGTAATGGTCCTTTTCAGCTTTTTCTTCGTTTAAGCACGTCCCCAAACTTTCCGACCTCTTCATTATGGTCCCTGCTCTCTTTAAACATGACACAAATGACCTCTTTCAAGTTCCCCAATGGTGGCATTCGGTCTTCACACTTGTTGACGTTGATCTTTTCTCTTCCCACTCCCGAGCCTTCACATCTTGATGCATGTAAAGCTCAATTTGGTTCAAAAATAGTTCTTTTCACTTGTATCACTCCAATTTGAGCTTTTCACCTATATGAACCATATTCATACAAATTAGGTAGAAATCTGCTCGATTTTATATAGAATTGCATAAGTTAAGAGAAGTATTTATGCATATAAAATACACTTATCAGTTGTTCCCCAATATATTATTATTTTTTAGTTGGAGTATTGTTGTCTAACTTCCTTCTTGTTTAACAACTTGGATGGTTGTTTCGATTGGTTATTATTATTGAATAGCATATAACTAATGTTTTTTTTTTTTGGGTTATATTTTTAGTTTAACATATTTGGAAAAAAATTACGATAACATATAGGAGCCCAAATTTTAAAGTTCGCTTGGGTCTTATTGAGCACAGGTATGATCTTGTCAATAGTTTGCCTTAATAAAGAATAGACACTGCGTGGGAAATCTGTTAATAGTAGTGTTTTAAAAAGCGTACCTAGGCGCGAAGCGCGGCCTTCACGCTTCGTTTTTAGGCTAAACAGTAAAAAAAGCGGTCAACGGTTTTCGTTGACCGCCTAGGAGAGATTAAACGCGCCTAGACGGTCAACGAAAACCGTTGACCGTAATTTTTTTTTTTAAATATTAAACCCTTAGTCACATTTGAGCAATTTCATAGCTAATGATCTAAATAACAACATTGGGCTTTTTTCTTGTTTTGGGTCATTTAATAACTAAAAGTCTAAAACTCAATAATGTTAGGCCCATTAGACATTGTCATTGAACCCAATAACAGTATGAATCATCCACCTTTTGCCTTTTAAAAATACTAAATTACATAATATCTCTTAAAATTATAATGTAGATATAATATTTATGTTTTTAGATGTGTTTGTCAATTTGGTATATATTATTTTAAATATTTAACAGATTTAGATTGATTAAAAATTAAAAAAATAAAAAAATCGAAAAACTTTTTTTAACGCTTAAGCGCCGCCTAGGCGCTCTTAAGCTTGAAAAGCTTGACATTTCGGGTCGACGCTTTTCAGCGCTTCACACTTTTTAGAACACTGATTAATAGGCAATTGTTGACTGAATTTTTCTATTAAAAAGAGGGCCCTTTCACACGTGGAGAGGATCGTCCTATGTGGTGCACAAGTAGCATACAATAGACCCACAGTTGATTTTTAAGAGCTTGTTTGATGCTCTTTTTTTTAAATTGGAAGAATTTATAATGAGAGAGGGAGAATTTGTATTGAGAATATAAAAATGTGTAAAATATATATTTGTAATTAAATAATATTCAAATTAAATATTAAATCTGTAATACTTAAAATTGTAAATTGGTGAAGAAAAGAAAATAGGAACGTTAAACAAGCTCTAAGTTTTAACCATCTGATGTAAGGAAATTGGAGGGGCCCACGGTTGAACTTTAAAACCCAAAATCAGACACACCCACCCAGGACGACCCAATAATTTCCACCCCAAATTTCGGATTCCCTCCCACACCCGCGACCACACCAGAAATTCCGGCCGGCGACGCGCCGGACAGGTCCGAACCGACGCCACCGCGACCACTCCCAAACGTCTTCCAGCTGCAACCCGCGGCCCCAAAATCTGTATCGCGTAGGAGTCATTCCATCGAAGAAAAAACCCACCTGAGCTTGGGCTCGCCGGGCCTCCAGTCGCCTCGCCGACGCCGCCGGTTGCAGAACCCGTCGAACCCTGAAACCTGGCAGCCTCCTCCGTTTTCAGGTAACCCAACCTTGTACTGTTTGGGTACTGATCTTTTTATTTATAGGTGGTATTGCCTTTTGAGGATGGAGAATTGTAGTGGGGAATTTGATGATTTTACTGTGTATTAGTAGCTTCCATTTACATTTGTTATTAGTTATTACAATGTGAGCATTTGGAGAATATTAGTTTCCATACGACTGTGGATGTTGGTTGAGGTAGATTTTAAATTTTCTCATATTTCGACACTGCCCGCATTGAGTTTCAGTTTCAAGATTCAAAAGTTTACATACTTTCTAGATTGCAATGTACATGACCTAACCGCTTTCAATGAATAATGAACCACAATCATTTTAATGAAATATTTAGTGTCACGTGATTTTTTTTCCTTGCACAGCATACAAGTGTAATTATATATATATATATATATGTCTTGATCAATGAAATACTCATTCGAGTCCAAAATCATTTAAGCAATTATGTATATTTACTATAGCTAGTATTAAAAGTAGAATGGATTCTTTTAAATTTTAGTATGTTTTTTAGAAAATTTTAAATAATTTGAACAGTTTGTCTTTTCTGTTTCTTTTTCTTTTAAATGCAATGATGATCATTTCAAGAAAAATTACATGCTATGTTAAATTATATACGATAAACAGTTAAACTATATAATTTATATAAATTAAAAAATTTTATGTTTGTAGCATGAAGGTTTTGATCAAGCTCAACACTCCATGTACAACGGAACAAGTAATCAGAAGCAATAATCTTTTCTATGAAGAATCTAGTATGTAACATATAGTTCAATTCAATACAAATAAGTAACTTTTAAAAGGGATATTATTATCATTCCATGTGCTTCCGTATCTTGTTTTATGACAATCAACTGTTCAACATATGAAATTTAGGTGATTTGAATTTTCATTGCTTATCATTCTTTTATATTTTGTTTGTTTGTAATTGAGTTCGCTTCTACTGTAATTGTGTCCTATTACATAAATCTTTTATATCATATAGCAACACATTTTTTATCAAAAATGATTCTTTGACTAATCCTCTGGTTGTCTAATCGAGATATGGTGCTGAAAGTTGATGCAACCCATTTGCTTTTCATGAAGTTATTGAATAAAAGGTGGCAATTATTCAGACTTTGAACATATACATTTGACAAATTGTAGTCCTGCACCGGATTTCTCTTTGGAACTTTTCATAGATGCTGCTATAAGATGGCGGATGTCTTAGCGTTAATTTCGTTGATTATTGCTCCAAATTTAACTACCCGGTACTTTGTGTTGCATTGAATTTCTTGCTAAGTACTTATAGTGTTACATACTTGGTACCATAGTCCCACCATCCAATGGAAGATGAGCCATCAACCGAGGAGGCATCACTTACTCTAGAGGCATGTGAACTCCCACCTGTCCCTGAGCAGCAGTCACAACACGTTGCCATAGAAGGTAAATTAAGTTACACATCAAACATCTTTCATTGTTTAATATTAGTTCATTATCCTAAATCCGTAACAATACCTTGTTAGGTTGGGGAGACGCCGGTGAAGGTCAAACTCACACTCCAAATGTTGAGTGCGGTGATTCAATGAAGGTGGAGCACGTGTTTGAGACAGATCAGGCTGCAGCTATGTGGTATAATGACTACTCTAAGAAAGTAGGGTTTAGCACGAAAATCAGCAGCATATTTTGTATATGCTAACTCTGGGAGAATTCATTTTGCACATATTTTAGATACTGGTGGTGGAACATATTTTGTAAACTTTGGCGAATTCATTTTGCACATATGCCCCTTAATAGTGTTCAATATGCAACTGTGAAAGAATCGTAGTTAGATTCACACTTGCCACTATATTTTGTATATCTTTTATTGTCCTCGAAATATTATGTAAGCACACTGTGGGATAATTTGTATACCTTTTGTTGCCCTCGATATGTTATGTAAGCACTTGTGGGTATTAATGGTTCTGTTGATGTAAAAATTGCGTATGCCGTTGCATTCGAGCCTATCCCTTAACCTTCGTACGACATCTGTAAAGGAAGCTATACAAAAATTAAAGGAAGCCTCTGTAAACTTTAACGAAGTACGGTGAATTGTACAAAAACTCAAACGAAAACAAAAAACACAATGTTTCTATCTGGCTAAAACTCCAAAACATACATATTTCATGTCCATGCATTAACACACATAATTACTATTATTCTCAATTCATGTATTATTATTCTTCTCATTTTAGATTCTGAGACTTTACTATGTGGATCTAGCTCAAAAATTTCGTGACAGAGATATTTTACTTTGTTAAAGTACTCTCATACCGTCATCTCTCCCTACTTCATTGGTAGTAACCCATTTTCAACAAGCTGCGAACTCATTTTTTTTGGAGAACAACACTATTAGGATACCCCACACCCATGGGCTGAGCTACTTAAGGCCCAGTGTGGTCCATAGACCACACTGAACCTTACCCAGACCATTAAAAGTTATAACCGGACCGCACTGAAATTAGGCATCAAGAAGCCCAAATGTAATAGTCAGAAAAGAACTTTGACTAGAAAATCTGTAGGCCCAATATGCTATGTATGGCCCAAATTTCGGTCAAATTTTGAAACGTGATCTTCACTACTCTCTTTTATTAGAGATCGGAATCTCTGAGTCTTTAAAGAATAAAAGTCGATGTGAGATCCTGTACACTATTAGACTGTACTAAGTTTTCAGATAGCATACCCAAATAAGTGGCATCTTTGATATGTTGTTCATTATTGAAATCCATGCCCCAATTAAAGACTCGAATCGAGAGCCAAGGTAAAGAATCCATAATTCTACGATTTCTATTCTCGTCTCCGTTCAATTGCTATTAATGGAGAGAGTTTTGAAGTCTCAAAATTTGAATCTTCCACTAATTCATTGGTGTTCTGGCACGCTCGCACAAGTTTCAAGAATTTCAAGCTTTGCTGTGATGGTAAGTTGTCTATGATTCACTGTCGCATCTCTCTGGATTTTAACATGTTCCATGAATGAAATCCTACTTCATTTTGGCTCCTTCTAAGTTCCAATCGGGCATGTCCTTTTTCATTCTTGCGGGCTTATGTTCTGGAAATTCAGTGCTGAAGCACCCAGTTTCATGTCCATTTTGGGTGTTTATATTGTAGGCTTTGGTTCTTAATATAATTTTTATATATTCTGATATTTTTTTATGCAAAGATTTGATTTGTCGAGTTCAAGTTCTTTGTTTCAGTCTTTTATTCCCATCAAATGAATTAGACATTTGGAGACTAGTGGGAATATATGATCCATTTTGATGTTTAAAAAGCATTTTTCTGTTCTTTAATGAATGAAAAATAGAAAAAATACTACTTAATGCTACATTGTAATATTTTTACAAATGCACTTGTCTAACTGGATATTGCTTGATTAGTCTAATATTTTGTATAGAGTTTTTTAGTTGTATAATATTACTAGAAAAAATGTAAACAAATTACCAGAAGAAAATTTTTGTACATGACTGTTTTGCTTCGAAGCATAAACAGATTAACAGAAAAAATGAGCAAGACGAGAGCCGGGGTTTACATAGTGATGGGGCGTGAATTTTTTTTAAAATTTTCTGACCGCACTGAAGTGAAATCCTGGCTACGCCATTGCCCACACCTACTTCGGAATGCTTGCGTCCCTTTTATACTCCAAGAGCTCTTCTTCAACTGATGTCTTGAGTGCATATAATGCATTTCTCGTCTTGATTTTCCATTTACTTAGAGCACTGGCATCGTCTACCTGTGTCACCTCTTCTCCACCGATAGTTTCCCACAGGTCTTGAGCTTGGAAAGAGAACTCCATACAGGTCTTCCAATGGTCTTCCATGTGGTATAATTTTGATTATTGAGTTTCTTCACTCCACCTTCTGTTTGTAGGTCCGCCATCGTGACTTGGATACCTTCTGGTAACCAAGTAAGCTTTAATAAACTTCACAACCTCAAATTGTGCACGAATTTTCAACACTCAATAATCTCCCCTTAATTGCCGTACTCTCGGAAAGCGCTAGGCCTTCAATCAACCCACTTCTAAATCTGCAAAGTCCTCATTCGACCTTGCTTGCCGTGACTATGATGTCACTTGTAGAATTTGAGCAAGCACGACTTTATTTTAACATCGAATTTTGGATACAAAATTTACACTCCACAGACTGTTTCTCACCTCAATTCTCTCACTCATACACACGCCTCACTTGCATCCTCTTTCTCCTATCATATGATTGGATCAGCTTGAGTTGACTATCCAATCATTCTAATGTTAGATAGGAACTGAAGGTATTCGCCGGCATTAAAAGCCATAAATACCCCAGACCATTGTCATTTGAGTGTGTGTTGAAAGATAAAGCACCAAGAAAGATGGTGAGAGAATGAGTGCTTAGTGGGTAGGTGATTTAGGTAAAGAGTGAAAATAAAAATAAAATTAGTGTGAGAGTAAAATGTCTTATTGTGTAAAATATTTTGTGAGTATATATAAAAATAAATACGTTTTATATTTTGGTGTGTTGTAAAATCTATATAAGTGGTAAAGTTTCGATAATCCTCAAGTAATATCGGAACTCGGAGATTCAACATGTTGTATTTAAATTTTAATTTTCAACCGAAAAATGTACTGAATCTTGTTTCATAAAAGTAAAACCAGAGCAAATGATTTGTCAAATTGAATATATAAAATTTCATATATGTAAAACGAGTGTGAATAAAACTGTTTAGTGGGTCACTTCATTTTCTTTTTCTTTTTTTTTTTTTTTTGGATAACGTCCCATCATGAGCTCTCCCACATCTCTTGCCCTGAGATTTTATGGAGGAGTTAAATAGCGGGTTATGCGATGCAGCGGCCAGGAATAGAACACGAGATCACCGGGGGTTCCAGCATGCCCGCCCCCGCCCTTTTCCGCTACACCATGTGCCCGGGGGGCTTGGGTAACTTCATTTGCATTCATCTGAAACTAATATATGGGCTGTTACAACTCCATTTTTCATAATCAACCTAATTATTTTCTAGTCAAAGTCAAACTATGGAGAGAAACTTAAATACAACATACATATATATATATATATGTTATGTAGTGCATCTAACCAATAATACATCTACATTTCACCACGTAAGATGTACCATATAGAATATACATCTGATGTGCCTAAATTTTTCTCACCTGACATAGAAAGATACAAATGTGCATCATATATGATACATCCTAGGTAGCAAGATGCACGTCTGTTATTGGTTGAATGTACCACATAAGATATACATCCGATGTACCTAAGTTTCTCTCCAAATGATGAGGATGGAAGTCCAAGTCATCCGAGTGTATGTTTGGATAAATTAAATAATCTTTTTAGTTTAAATCATGAAATCCAAATCCGTAATCTCTTTGTTACCATCTAATTCTTTCCCTAAATAATGCTATTTATCTAGATTGGATAATGAATATGTGGATATCTCTAATGTAAAAATGTCAACTAGACCTAGTATAGATGATTAGCACTACTCTTTCTCCCCTCTTACTTGTAACTGGTCGCCCTCACTCATATTTGCCGGCTTGTATTGTAAAAGTGAATGGATTTTGGTAACACATTTGACATTACCATGATTCTTATAAGTAGGTGATAACACATTATTACGATGCCTATGCTTGTGGCAACACGTGGTCAACTGTTCAATCTGGGCACTGCTGCTGACAATCTTCTGTAAGGAAACGATGTTGAGGAACTAACTCTACTAAAAAGGACAAGAAACCGCCGGTGGTTTCTTATTTTATTAGGCAATGTTGGCTCTTTAGAAACACTGTCACTAGTAACATAGAAGCAAATCTTTTGGTAATTATTACTCATTTGGGTTGTCTTCTAAATATATTCACATATGAATAATGTTATTTATCGTATTTTCTCATTGAATAATGAATTAATGGATGTTTCCATCTATTTATAATTATCTACTCATCCTCTAATGTAAAATTGTCAACTAGACTAGAGACTATTATCCAGTCTAGATAAATAGCACTACTCTTCACATATATATAATATAGAAGTGAACTTGTTCATCAAAGTCTGGAACCCGCCATACAATTTCACTACAACGACCAAGCCAATGAAGCCATTGAGTAATAAGACAAGTTGAGGAATATCTCTGATGTTTTGCATTCAATTTTAATTTTATTTTTGTATCTTATTGCAAAATTATTTTTTACTTTTTATATTATATTATACAGCAGGCACGGTACATTTGTATGTATTTTTTTTTCAATTTATTTAATTTGTACAATTTATATTTCATACAAAACCACCTTGTAATAATAATCTTCAAGGAAAGAAAAAGGTGTTACCATTTGTAGATTGAGCATCCCATTTATAGATTGAGACCAGAATATCATAAGATTCCTCCTTAACTTGGGGGGCAATTATAAATTTCTCTGATAGATTGAACATACACAGAGTGTCAGATATTTCTGATGAATTTTAGCCCTTGAAGGTAACACGTCTAGTAAAAAATCAAAACATGTACAGAAAAAGGTAGGTATTATGTATCAGTCCTTTACATCCGATACGCCTTCTGCAGAAATTTGAAATCTTGCTTCAGCTTCGGGCAAACATGGAGAACTCACTACTTTACAAATGCGCTCTTCTCCTCTTCCCTTCCGTAGAGCAAGCCTTTAACATGGATAGGGAAAATTTTAGTGAAAACTTGAATATATGGATTTTGCAAGAATCAATTATAGCATTTATACAAACCTTGTTGTAGTAGCATGGGCCATAATGTTACCACCAATAGGTTTGATTTGCGGCCCAGCGAAAATGGCAGAGCCATCCACTTGAGCAACAACTTGGTTGGTAATAACGACAGCAACGCCAAACTATATTCATGAAAGAAAACGTTAACACTCCCAAATTCTTAGGACAAGCATTCAAGTTAGCCCTCTAGAAATGGATAGTGAAACTACCTCATCGGCTAATTTCTGAAGGCTCCTCAAGAACTTGGCAAGATGCATTTGCCTGGCTGATAATTCTCCCCTTCCTGAAAAATCTGTTCTGTAAAGGGCGGTGGCACTGTCTACTATCATAAGTGCAAACCTGTACATTAAAAGGATTTAAGACATCAATCATAATGGTTGTCCAGTTTTCATCAGTAGATAAGCTAACACTATTAGTGCCAGTGAGGTTGGTGTTTTTTGCTTTAACAAATAGGAAAGAAAATGAGAGATGGAGAAGCGGGTAGCAGTAGTAGGTTGCAATAAGTATGTGGATAAAATGTGTTCGTTTGAACTTGAAACAAAAACGAAAAGCTAACACGGGCAATTAACTAGTGAAATGCACTCTGGAAACAAGATCGCTCTGGAAAGTTAAATAAGGTGTTAAGTGAACCCCTGGCCATTATATAATTTCCAGCAACAAAGCAAAATTTAACAGTCACTTTATTAAGCTTTACTGCATTAGAATAATAAGTTTTAGCAAACAACCTTTCAGACAAACTGGAAAAGCTGATGCATATGGAGATATAAGGTTCAACAGGGTCAAACTAGTGGTCTACTATATCAAATTGGCACACATACTTTATAACTTAACAACCATATATTTTTATACCCAGATCACAAATTTCAGAAAATTAAGTAAAAGAGATACCAATTTCAAACTTCAGTGCTTTTATACTATATCATCAAGAAAACAACTTCACTTGGCATATAATTGAAAGACCTAGAACAATTCACGCATAAAGAATTGCCACACATGATTATAAAAAAATGTGTTTAAACAATCCATCCATGGGCCACGGCCACCTTCAGCTAAAGAATTTCAATTTTCCCTTTTTTCCGGTTTCTTTCCCTTTCCTTCTTCCAAAGGAAACCATAAAAACCACATAATTATGCATGAAGAGTTATGAGTTAGAAGCATGACAGGTTTATCAGCCAGTTCCTGCTTTTCTTTGGTTGAACCACCCAACCTAGTGCAATTTTGATAACACTAAGTACACATCCAACGGTACCCAAAATATCTATTAACAAAGGATATCAAAATTTTTATGATTCTGCTTTATGGAGGAAGAATAAGAAAGCACCTTGTTTCTACCATCATAGAAGCAGCTTCAAGCAGAAGCCTAGATTGATGGTCAGTGTTATATGCTCTAGCATAGGCCACATTTTCCAAAACATCAGCACCGTTCAACCCATATCTATGCATCAATTATAAGGTAAAATTCAATTAGATAAAAGTATATAAAATGTTTGAGAAAAATTTAGCTCATGGAAGCTGTATTAACTTTTCTGCAATCTGTAATAGCCTCTGTGGCCTGAATGTTCCCTCAGCATCAATGTACATTGCTTTTCCTTCGCCACCTCCTTGATCTAATGGAAGCTGAAAATAACACAATGTGCATTCAGTGATCAAACAGGATTTTATATATATAAACGTACCATGCTGATAATGGGAGCCCTGGAGGCCACACCCAAGGTTGATAGGAAGAATGTGAAAAATTTGCAAAAACGATACAAAGATTCATATGGTTTAACTTTGTCATTTTATTACAGTGACCCAATTAAGTTTCTTTAGCTAGCTGAGAACAAACATGTTGCTAGTGTGTGTCTAATTTCAGATCTAGATGATCTTACCTGGCAAGTAACACACAGAGTATGGCATAGTTGAGTCTTTCCAGAGCGGAATTCACCATATAGCTCAGTAATAGATCCAGTTTCAATTCCTCCTGTCAAGAAAGCAATTAAGGTTCTGAGGTGAATCACAATCTATTACAACAATTTGTAGTCTATGAGAACTTACCTTCTAAGATTTTGTCAAGTTCCTTTGATCCAGAAGTTATTTGAATTATTTCAAGCCTCTGGGCATGAAGTTGGCTGGCACTAGTAAAACCCAAAGGCACCAATTTTGAAGCTGTTGAAAAATAAAACATTGGCTCAGAGATATGATTTGTACCCTTTGGCTATTATCACAACTAAACTGAAGCAATGATTAGTAATTAATGATCACAAGAAATCTTGAAAAGTGGAAATCATGCCTGCCTCAATTATCTTATCAACTTTGGCATCACTAATTCCTTTTATTTGCAGAAGCTCCTTCCTCGGAGAGTATGCAACAGATTCTACTGTACAGAGACCCGCATCTTTTAGTTTTTTTATGTCAAGGGCAGCAATACCAGATGCCTTAAACAAAAAAAGCAAAAAAAAAAAAAAAAAAACATCAATACACTGAAAATGTTCTCTCTCATAAATACCAAGATTGGTTTGCCTTTTAGTTCCCGGATGGCTGGATCTAGATTAACATAGAGTTAAGTATATCAAGTCATCATCTGCTAGTACTGTTACAAATATTTATATTGAAAATAAAAAAGAAACCAAAAAGGCAGTAAGCCATAGATTATGTAAAAAGTTAAAATATGCACTATAGGTTTTCAATGTTAGTTCCTAAGGCACACTGAACTAATAAAATAACCTCAGATCTTATTAGATCTAAAATTCACAGCACTAAATCATGACAAAACTCTCTAGTTCATCCCTGCTATTTTACCAAAATAATTACACCTCCACTTGCACAAATATTTGTTTCTGAGCATCCACAAACATTTTATAGTATACCAACACTCACAACCTGGTCAGTTGTAGGGTCCCTCCATTTCCAAAAATATTAATGGAAGATCACAACAACATTTTGTCAAGTAAATTGATAAAAGTAATAAACCACGAAATGAAGTTATCAAAGCATGGCATGAATTCCCTAGACAAGTAAATTAACAGATAACCAATTCAACTTATTATTGACACTTAGATGCACCTGACCTTTCATTCAAATAAGAAGCAGGAATATGAGAACCAAGAATTGCAAGATCCATTTAATACGTCATCTTTAACATTCTGATCTTTACTGCTTTATACAATTGGGCATTTTCTGATCTCAGAACCTCACAGAAATGGGTATATAATGTCATGTTCCACCGGCAACTACCACCGGCGATCAGTTTTGGCAGTAGGGCAGGCAACAACAGAAGAGGAAGGAAATGAGACCGTTATAACAGAAATCCAGAGGGACAGCAAACGGTGTCGTTTTCCTTTATCTTATAACTTTTGTGCTTTCACGTTTTTGTCAAATAAAATGCGACTTCTAGTTGTTAGAATAAATAGGCCTAGTTTTATGATTTCCGGCAGTTAGTTATGCATTTTCTCTGGAATATTCTCTCTTATATTTCTGAATTTTTCTGTTCATCCGTAATTCTTCCTTCTCTTCTCTGAATCTTGTACTTCTTTTACGTAATTAATAATAATGAATTCCCTCAGTTGGGCTAGATAAATCCAGCTGGGTTTTGGTGGTTGGTGTTGATTTTGTTGATTTTTGTGGAGAATTGAGTGATATCCATAACATATAAGTTCCCAAACGCAATCTGATCTACATTCAAAAATACCAATACCTAAAAAGTGTAGTCCAAGAACCCAAATAAATAAATAAATAAACGAAATTTGATTGAAAACATCCTGGAATTTTGAATCTTAAAAGACAATAAAAACCGGCGTAGTAGTTTACAAAAACCTTATTCTTGAAAAGAATTCAAAAATTACAATCAAATTTAAAGACCCATTATACTAAAATTGATTATGAATTAATAAACTCTCATTCAAGGAAGAACATTAAATCGACCGTAAGAATGAATAAAAGGAAACCTACAAAAAAAGGTCAGGACTTTGGAAGTGCGAAAAGAACCCCCCCCCCAATTTTCTATATCAAAAGAAGACATATTTCAGATGTGGGTCGCCAACAAAGAAACCCAAGAAAAATGGGGGGCAAAAAAAGAAAATGAAAAGAAGAAAGGGGGATTATTATGAACCTGAAGTTGCTCAACAGGAAACGGGCCGTGCTGGAAATCTTCCTGCTCCTCTTGCTCTTGCTGTATTATCTTCTGCCTTTTCTGTTGCACTTGCTCCATCCCTATTCTCCGAAATAAATTTTGTTTTGGGGTTTGGGGGGGGGAATGGAGGAGGAGAGCGAGGGTTTTTGAAAGTAGAGAGAGGCGCCAAAAATGGATCTTGAGAATGAAATGCAGGAAGCTTCTGTTGTAAGCCTGGAGCCGATGTTCTCCATTACGGGATTTTGTAAATGGGCCTTACTTGCGACAATAAATGGGCTATCATAAATGGGAAGAGCCGCAGGCCGAAAAATGTTTCATCAATAGGGGTCTTTAGGATGGTAGAAAAAGCAGTTCGCACCAAACCCGATGAATATCTGCCCAAAAGAGTAAGGATTTTTGCCTAGTATCAGCTAATTGTGAGACAATAACGGTTCAGATTTTTCGATCTGTTAAACAGATGTTAACGTTTTAATTTAATGCAGAACGTACAACAAAATTAGTCTAAATTTCTAAAAACTTCTCTAAAGACTATATTAGTTATAGACATTCTCTTATAATAGCCGTTTTGAAATATCATTATCTTTAATCTTTTACAATTTGTTACTTAAGAGATTGTAACATATAGTTGCACGTGACCAAATACTGAGTTTCAAGAGAAGTCCGACATTGATTTATTTACAAAAATAGCTCATAACATTCGAGGGCATTGTAAAAATGGCCCCTAACCATTCATTTTGGCGCTAAACATCGCTAACCTTTGTCTTCAGTTGCAAGAATAGTCCTTTCTATTTAATTATGACCAATTCCATTAGTGACCTCTGAAGTCAATTTTTTTTTTTTTTATTTATTGAAATGACTAAGAAGACCCTAAATTGCATAGAGTAAATGATTATTTACACAAATGGCCTATATTATTTAAAGTTATTGCATAAATGACCCCTAATTTTTTTAAGGCAAAAATTAGATAATTTTTATTAATTCAACTAATAATTAGCTGTGGATGAATGTCCAAGTCATGTGAAATTTTAAGTGAGTTGATTAATTGTTTTTTTTTTTTACAAGACTTCAGTGAACCTTTAGATAGTACTCTATGTTAAAGTGTATCGATGATCTTTTGATAAAACGTCAATCAAACTTTTTTTTTTTATTTCTTTGTGGTCATAATTATCTAATTATAACCACTAAATGGGAAAAAGTGCAATTTAATTTACAATAATTAGCTTAAATACTAAAGAGCATCCCTTATCTGGATAAAGTATTGAGCTAGAGTCTATACTAATCTGTTAATACCCCTCCCCTAAGTTCCCCAGTGTGTATAATAATGATGATGACGATGATGATAATGCAATGTCCACTCTTCGACCCATAAACTAATTACAAATCCAACAATTTGCACTCACATTTTTTCTCGTATAGTATTTATCGAACTCATAAGCAGTCTAAGTCTGTGGTGTTACATCAGAAAAAATGGTACTAATATGCTAAATATATTTTACAACTACATACATCATTCAAACCATTACACGGAAATCACCATATATTTTGTAAATCACTTAGGCGATGTACGAAAATCATAACATACAAAATCTATTTTACAACTATAAATATTATTATTCAAATAATTACAAATAAGAACCATAATAAATGTAGCGTACTAAAAAAGCAATATATTATGATACAATTAGTCAAATTTGTGTCATGTTGTGCATGCAAAAAAATAAATAATCAAATAAAGCCACATTTTTTGGGTAAAAATAGAAAACACAATGTCATTAGTTTTCAATTAAAAATTTTCTAAAGTTGCAAAATAAATAATTATTTTTTTAAATAATTATAGTTTGTTTGAAACATAAACAAGTGAAGTAATTATGAAGGATATGATGCATCAAACAAAATTTGTAGTGTCAATATAATTATATTTTATTTAAATTAAATTGAAATAGTGTATAAGATGAAATTCTAAAGAATCAGATCTAACTCTTAGCACGGAGCCAGATAGCCAATAAAAATGACTTAGCTGATTCTTATTAGCTATCTGGCTCCTTGCAAGGAGCCAAATATGGTTATGTAGAAAAGCCCAGTATATGAGTGCTATGGATTTGAACTTTGATAGTGATTATAATTAATTTAAACGGATTTTGTAGATTTAACAAAAATGAAATCGATAACAATCCGGCAGTAAGAGGCAAGATTTTGTTAAAGAAATTGTATTTGTTTTAAAATCTATAGAAATATACAAAATTTAAGCATCTAATGAAATCCATTAAAATTTGCAAGTGGTTGAGGATACAATATATTCTATTAAAGTCTATTGAATTATTAGTAAGGATAGCTGAGATTATATGAATTTTTAAAATCTAAACTATGAACACATCAAAGAATAACACATAACCCCCGCCCCCGTCCCACCAAAATGTTTTTCTATGAGCCAGATTACGAAGCCCGACTGCTAATGTGTGACTGGGCTCTATTGGCAATTGGCTCCATACACAGAACTCGATCTAGTTTAATAGAAATCAGCTACCCCCAACCCCGACAGCTAAAAACTCTGTTCTAAAAAGCAAGCCTAGGCGCCGCAGAGCCTCCACGCCTGGCTTAGGCTATAAGCGGGGAAAAAGCTGTTAAAATTTTTTTTGACCGCTTATGCTTGCCTAGGCGCGCTTTTTTTTTTTTTTTTTTACTTTGAAGATATGGTTAAGGTATCTATTTAAACTTTAAAGCTAAATATACAGGACCAAGAAAATTATTAATTTACCTCAAAGTCCACAAAATTTTCTTTACATATTCACTTGCACAAAGGCATATCTTATTTATAAGCCCCAATCATGTCGTTTGTTTACAAAACTTCCAATGTAAGACAATTATTTAATTTACACTTAAAACTAAACATAAAGGACCAAGACAATTATTAATTTGCCTTAAAGTCTACAAAATTTCCTTTATATAGCCACTTGTACAAAATGTCCATCTTATTTATAAGCATCAATCATGTTGTCTTTTTACAAAACTTTCAATGTGAGAAATTAAAAAGTTAAAACAATACTACTAAATTTCTTTTTCAAGTTGAAATATTTTGGCCAATAAACTTCTTTAAAAATCATCATTATTATATTACTTCTTTAACAATAGTCAAGAATAATTATTTTAATATATAATATTACTAGAATTTGTAACATTATAAAAAAATTTTTAAAGAATATTATTTGGATTTATAATATGTTTATTAACTCTATTTAAGTTACGTGTGAAATGAGTTTTCTTGCTTTTATTTTAAGTGGTAAATGTTATTTATTTTTGGCAATTACATTATTTTTGTAATACTTGATCCCTATAAATGTATAATAAAGTAGAAATTGTCCATCTTTTACCTTTTGAAAATATCAAACTTGTATTATAAAAGTGTTAAAATTATAAAGTAGATATAAGATTTATGATTTTACATTTATTTTCTAATTTATGATATATGTTTCAAATATTTAATAATTTTAGATTTGTCAAAATAAAAAAAAATGAAAAACACTTTTTAACCCTTAAGAGCCGCCTAGGCGTGCTTAAGCTCGTAAAGCTTGAGGTCGACGCTTTTCCACGCTTCACGTTTTTTAGAACAGTGACCAAAAGCGCTATGTTAACATTTAATTTCTCTATATCATGAGGTTGATTTCTTAGTTCTGTCATTGTCAAACCACTAGACCGATATCTCAATGACAACATATACGTACAAATTAGCTAGATTCTAAAATTGTAAGGCTTAAATCATGTCTTCCGGCCGGGAATGAATGGATTTGAAAAATAATCAAAGGATTTTGAGCCAGTCTACAGTGAGAGCCAACGAATGAATGGTCATGGATTAGCAACAATAACTTGTGAAGGTGTTTGAAGTTTGCACCACACAATCAAAACTGGGCCAGTTTTTGGGCACTTTTCTTCTCTTATTAGTTATTAATAATTAAATTTGAAGCTAGCTGTTATGAAATCGACTGCCAATTCTACTTTGGAAGCCGGTTTTATTTGTGGCCTTTTTTTGTTTTCATGTCTTCTTCCGACAAGAACGTATATGAAAATAATTTCCCTTGTCATAATCAGGTTATTCAAAGTACCCACCAAAAACCAAAAGTGGAAAACGAATGGGATAGCCGATATTACACTACTTCCGTCGCATAAAGATGGTCTAATTTTCATCTATCTCAAAATATAGTCCAATTTCCTATTAAAAAAGTAGTTGAAATATAAATTTTCATTTATACCCCTATTTTTTGTGCATTATAAACAATAAAATAGTATTTTTTTAGAGTTAAATATTTAATAAATGAAATAGTATATTAGGAAGTAATAGTAAATTTTACATTTTCAATATTATTAATTGCACTAATCATAATACCTGTGAAAATTAGAATTGGACTATTTTCGTGAGACTGGGGTAGTACCAATATTATACTACCACTATTGCGTTTGAATGAAAGAAGAGAATAATTAAATTCCAGAAAAAAATACCTTACACAATATTTGGTAAGGATTTAAAAATCACTTCAATTTATCAACTACTTTAAATTTCAAATTTTAGACACATGACAACATCACGTTTAACCACATATTTGATGTGATGTGAGCTTTCACAACATTTTAATCATTACTTTTACATGACACAATTAAATCTCGACACTTATATAAAATTTAAATTTTAAATCTATTTAGAAACCCACCTTTTTATAAATCCTTACTAAAGTGTTTAAGGGTATGTCTGCATAACCCAAACAAACACTACACGTGAAAATGTTTTCATGTTTTCCTTAATTTAAAGATGAAAAACATTTTTCGTGAAAAGGAAAAAAGGAAAAGGTCAATCACATACTACAAAAATAAGGACTTGAGCAGGGAAGAAAAAGGGCCATTTTCTATGAAAAAAGACCAATCAAACACATTTCATTAGACCATTTCCAATGATACTTCAAATATAGGAGAATCTCCCAAATTTGAGAGATATCCATCTCCAATGGTTTAAATATCATTATTGTAGTTTAAAAGTTAAAAGTTTATTAAATATCATTTAATGTTAACTAATTATAATTAACATACACATTAAGTATGATTTTAACTAAATAAATATACGATTTCATTTTTTTATTCAATTAAATTAAGTAAAAAATAAAAAGAAAATTGATTCCCTAAATATAGAGAATATCATTTGAGTGCACCAATAGTTTCTCCTATATTTGGGACAGGATTTTCTTAATAATGTGTTTGACAACTCATCCAGATTATAATTATAATCTGCCACACGGTATTATTTTGTTGGTGTTCACTTTTTTTTAAAAAGTCAAAAAGTAAAAGTCAAGCCGTAATTGTTGACTTTTTACACAAAATAACTAATAATAAAATAATATCACATCACAGATTATAATCTAAATTATAATTTAATTAGTTACCAAAATATAGGAGAAACCCATAGTAATACTCTTGTACTACGGTTGTACGTTTCCTTTTATCTTCGTCATTTACTCATTTTTAAAGGACCGTTGTACGTTTGGAATTATCTGTCCCATTTGTTATTTTCAATGAAGCGCGCCCAACTTTCAAAATGGTACATATTTTTTTTATTAAACTGTTAGGGAACGTTTGGCAAACAATTAAATGGGATTTTGTGCTTGTTTGATTCTCATTATTTCTCTAAATTTTAGCAAATTATAATAAGGAGAGTGGTGGAATGTGTTTTGAAAATATAAAAAGGTTTAAAATATGTAGTTATAATTAAACAGTTGTCAAATTAAATGTCAAATCAATAGTATGTTAAATTATAATTTAAGAGAATAATGAGAATCAAACAAGTACTTAATTATAATTAAATTTAAACTTCAAATTCATCTCAATGAGGACTATATATAAAAGTGACATGCATGCATAAAGGCAAAAATGTCAAGTGAAGCTTAATTTGAATTTTTTATTTTTATTTTTCTGTGTAGGTGCATAACTTACCTATATTTTCACGTGATGTGATTTTAAATTTTAATTTCAATTATAATGAAATTGGTTTTTAAAACGTTCTCTTATTTATTAATAAAATATATCCACTTGGAAGAAAGTGTCCATTTCTCAAAGATTGAGAGTTTCCGGGCCCGGGTTGAGGAAGGAAGTTCAGACGGATGGAAAGGTTGGGGACCTTTGCTACGAATTACTCTATTTTAAAACCCAAACAATGAAACAACAATTCACGCAAGATGTATTATGTACAGTTAGTATTTGCCCTCGTGAGTTACACGGTCAAATCTTATTAACAAAATATAATGTAAGAAAATTAAACAATATAAGAGTAAAGTAATAAGCAAAGTTACATTTTAAGATAATAAATAAATATTTTATTAATATTATTAAAAATTTTCAAAAACCTCATTATATCCAACATTCATTGTTTCATTAATTAGCTTCTTATATTCTTAATTTCTTATCACATTTAAGTATTTTCATATATCAACATGATTCACAACTCTAGACACTGCTGTGTGAGATTACCTACAATTAAATTTTGACTTTTTAAAGAGTACTTGAAAAGAGGTTAATCTTGACTTTTATTATTAGTCGTAACAACGAACAATTAAAGCCTATAAATTAAAATTGACTCTTATTAGTAGTAACATTGACTCTTTTTAGTAATAATAAAAATATAAAACAAGTTCGATATGTTTTGATATTACTTCTCCGACTTGAAGATGACTTGTAATATTTTAGGGAATATTTGATGACAACCTTTCCAATAAAGTCTATTAAGAAAAAATGTAATTAGAAAGACATAATTTACATATATAAATCATTTGTATTGAAAAAATAAAAAATACATGATCATAATGATAAAGAGCACCAGAAGGAGATATATTCTGAAGATATAATTCATTTTTTTTATACTTTAGAATGACATAGCTTATATATATATATATGTATAATTCATTTGAGTTTTTTCATTTTATTTTTTTGTTTTAATTTCCTATATATTGATAAGTTTAATAGAACTATTTTTTTTTCAAAATATGTAGTATTTAAATTGTCATACTAATATATATAACTTCTTACTATTGATACCACTCATTATCTTCTTTTTTTTTTAACACACTACTTTTGTCTATACACCATAACTTGAATCTTAACTTTTTCCTTTCTTTTTTTTTTTTAATTTCTGTTTTAGTATTGGTTAAAGTAACCGCTCACTATCTTTTTAACCACAAAGTGTGGCTATACTTTTATAGTTTTTCATCAATAGTGGTTACCAATAGTAGTAGGTTATGTAACCTACTAATATATATGAATTAAAGTTAAAAAAATAAAGTAAAATAAAAAAAATTTCTCAAACAGAATCTGAAACCAAATTGAATCTTTTCTAATTGAATATTCAATTTTACTTCTATTTTTATTAATATCCAAGTATAGATTTATAATGTTTTAAGGGATATTTTATGACAACCTTTCTAATAAAGCCTATAAAGAAAAATAAAAAAATATAATTAGAAAGGCATAGTTCGTATTTATAATTCATTTGTATTTAAAAAATTAAAAATACATCATTGTAACAAATAGACCAAGAGCACCAGAAGAATATATATCTTGAAGACATAACTCACTTTATTTTTTTCTAACTTTAAAAAGACATAACTCATATACATAATTCATTTATTTTTTTACTTTAATTTCTTCTATATATTAGTAAGTTTTATATAACTATTTTTTCTAAAATATGTATTGTTTAAACTGTCTCATTAACTTTTTTAACCCATTAATGTTGTCTATGTATCACTACTCGAACCTTACTTTTTCTCATTTCTTTTCTTTGTTTTTATTTTTAACTTCAATTTCCTCTAACCATTTTAGTATTAATTAAAGTAACGACTCACTACCTTATTAGTCGCAAAGTGCGGTTGTGCTTTTATATTTTTTAATTAATAGTGGACCGTTATCAATAATAGTAAGTTATGTAACCTACCGATACACATGAATTAAAGTAAAAAAATAAAGTAAAATAAAAAAGTTTCTCTCCAAATCAAATTGAATCTTTTCCAATTGAAGATTCAATTCTACTTCTACTTTTACTAATATATAGATATATATTTCTCTTAGTCAGGGATATAACTTTTCTATTTGAGGCTGGAATAAAAAGGACTGGGATGCTTTTCTATGAATGCATACAACTGCCTATCTTCTAAAAGTAGCACATTTAAGTCTGTTTCAAAACTATTGGAGAATTGATTTTTATTTTCTGATAGAATAGATCTAATTTGGTTTCAGATTCATTTTTTTCATTTTATTTTTTGTACTTTAATTTCCTATTAGTAAGTTTTATAGAATTAATTTTTCTAAAACACTCATAGTTTAAAAGGATCAAGATGTCCCTACCTATGAATGTAGACAACTGGCCACTTTAAAAATAATAAAAGGGTACCGGTTTCTTTTCTAGTTTTCCATCTTCAATGTTAACATGGGAGCATTGTAAAGCACTAAAGCAATGTTTCTTTAGCCCCAATTCGCAATGAAAAACTGTAAGATCTTGTTTCAGTTTACTCTCTAGACTCCTTTTTATGGTGTAATATATTCAGCGATAATAATTTTATAGTTAAGTTTTTATATCAATAGTGAACGGTTATCAATAGTGAACGGTTACCAATAATAGCTAAACTTTTTGTACTTTTAGAACTAATTTTTTGTATCAATAATGGTGGTTAAGACTAGTGGGCGGTTACCAATATTAATTAATTTTTTGTATAATGGTGGGTGTTTACCAACATTTGGACAAAACAAAATAAAATAAAAAAGATTCTCTTAAACAGAATCTGAAACCAAATTGAATCTTTTCAAATTGAAGATTCAATTTACTTCTACTTTTATTAATATATAGATTATCATAGTTAAATAATGAAAATTATAAAGCACCAGAGAGGGCGTATATGATGTCATATGATGGTCCTACATTTTAAATTACTAATAAAAAAAGGTAAATAACATTTCTATTGGTGGTGGGTATGAGTCGTGAAACCCCAAGGCCCCCTTATACGTCAGCAGATTGAGCTAGATGGTGCCATTCGAATGGCACAATAATGAGACTCAGTTAAATAAAGGGCCATTTAAATGGTATTTTCATGTCAGTAGATTGTTCTTTATACTATTTTCAGTTTTTAATTCTTCAAAACGTTGAAAATGTGTTTCATACTTTCATTTCATATTTTTGGCAACGTGTATATATATATATATATATATATATATTAAAACACAATAAAAATATTAAAAACTGAAAATTGAAATTTGAAACACAAAGAGAGAAACCCTAAAATATATATATGTATATGTATATGTATATGTATATGTATATATATGTATATGTATATGTATATGTATATGTATGTGTGTGTGTATATATATATAACTAGAATATGAGGAAATAAAACTTAAAAAAAGTGGTGAAAGAGTGTAAGAATATATCATAACTATTTTAATTCAAGTAAAATAGTTGCTATTAACCGTTTGAGAAGACCTAATAAAATAGTCAACTCTTTATGGAGCCAACACGGGTTCTGTTTAGAGAACTCCTATGTTTACATGACAACACTTGATCTAACTAAAAAAATGATGGCTCAATGTCTTGTACTAAGGGGGAAAAGAGATACGCACAAAAACTTTGTCGTTGACTTTAAAGAAAAACTGATAAAACAGATTGATTTAACCATACTATGTCTCGCATCACATTTTTAAGTAAGCAAAAAGAATTGTACATGACGTATCGTTTCTATTAGATGATAATAAATCTCGTCTAGAACCCATAATATAGCATATCAATAATGTCTAAGAATATTTTTTATAGTTACACGTTTCAAATTTTAACTGATAAAAGAATAAAACAGAAAAGAAAAAGGTGACTAGAAGTAGAAAATGATATGCAAACCAATTAATAATTCTAATCACCATCAAAAAACCAGTGGTTCTAATATAGTCAATAGAAAACTTCAAATATTGACTTAGAAAACTCACATAATATTCCAATTAATAAAGTGTATTTATCACGGGAGCCCAAAAGTGTTAGATGTTTTGCACTTTTCCAAATTTCCTTGTAAACTTAATTAGTTAAGAAAATTGCAGAATTAATTAATGGCCAATGTATTAATTAAAATGTCAAATTTTTTAAAATCAAAATGTTATCCAATCATTTACAAGTCTCGATGAATTGCCGATCCAACAAATAAAAGAATATAGTCATTTCATTTAAAATGTCCTTATATGAACTTGTGAATGAGTGGTTTAAATGGTGATGTGGCGACTAGATGCTTAAATTTCCAGACAGTAAATTTGGGTTTGAACTACATCTATCAACACCCTCAAAGACAGAAAATGATAAGAGAAGAGAGAAACGCTGGAGAAAATTGATAATGTGTCTATCTTTGTCTTCAGTGAAAATTTCTTGATCTTTCTACAAAACTAGATAAAACTCCTTACCGCTTATTTGACACAAATCTAACAAAAGCAGCCCCACACAATGTGGGGCTGCTTTTGTTAAATTCATGTCACATCAAGATAAGACTTCTTTATAAGGAGTCTTATCTATCTTCTTAGAAAATTTCGCAAATTTCTTGCATTAGAGATGCCTTTAATTTTTTTATTTTAAATACTTTTATAACTCCTACACTATATATATAGTGATTTGAATAAATACTACAGTGGTTATATATTCACGTTCCTAGCTAGAGCTCCAGAGTCCCCTATTATCCCTCCCATCCCCTCCGCTCCACTCCCCTCCCCTATCTCCCTTTATATCAATATATATATATATATATGTATATATCAGTATTGTACAATAATTCAAATGGTGCCTTAATGATCAGGCTTTCATGTTTCATTCAAGAGATCTCAAATTGGAATCATACATACCCCTTCTCTAATTTTCCTCTTGTTCCCTATGTAAATCTTTGTATAAAAAAAAGATTAATTAATGTCATTCAAATACTTGCTGGAAGTTTTGCAACAAAACTTGCTCTAAAAAAAAATCCCCTGAAAAAAATTATATATAAAGAGTTTAGTCATGTATACTATACGGCTCACCCCTCTACTGGCGCCGAGCTCCGCCACTCTATCCACATGAGGTGTGAAGTTTCCCATTTTCTACAAAACCAAATAGAGGTCTATGAAAGAGTCCGAGTATCAATCACAAACCACCTCGTGTGCGCCATCTGTATGAAAGCACATGTGATTTTTTGACTTAGATATAGTAATTAGTAGTTGGTACTATATTATTGAGTCTTATTTGACTCCATAAAAAATTGGTGAAGTTTTTTAACAAAATTTTCAAGAGAGTTTTGAATTTTTTTTCATATCAAAATATTACCCTTTTTATATTATTATTATTATTTAATTAAAAGCAGAATAGACTTTTCTACTTAAAAGTAAATATATCCCTTTTTTGATACCAAAAGTAAATATATCTCTACATAATTTTTTAAAAATCAATCTTTTTTCCTTTTTCGTTTTAATTAGAAACTAAATTTCCACCCGTGCGTTATACGAGAAGAGTTCTAAAGGATTTTCATACATAAAATATAATATAATTGTGTTTATTAGGTTAAATGTCATAAAGAAACTAAAAAAATAACTTGCACAGAATTAATGTGCGTTCTACGTTTAGAAGTAGCATGCAATCAATTCTTTATTTTGATGACATAATTTTAAATTCTTTTTATTAGTCTATCACCATCTGGTTGAACCAATAATTCTTTTATTAATTCTTATTTTTTATTTCCTTTAAAGACAATTAAATCTGATAGCATAATTATATATTAGTTTCACACCCGTGTATTCACAGACATACTATGCTACACACCCACGCGTTTCACTTACATATTATAGTGACAAAGTAAAATACAATGGAGTAGGAGAACATAAAATCATAAAATTATACAATCAAATAAAGTAAAATTAAAATTCATTAGGCAAATATGAAATATATCTAACCAAAATGTAACATGTAGATAGAACCCCAAAATAAAAATATTAAATTAAATGATTAAAAGGGAAAATATAACAATAAGGAAAAATATAATAATAACTTTGAAATCTAGATTGATATATTATCTATTTTCATTAATTCAAATCTATTAGACAAATATAAAATATATCTAACCAAAATGTGTAGATAGAGTCTTGTAGCCACCAAGTTGTAAATGCTAACAAATGTCAAAGGCCAACCAAGGTCCACCATTGTAGGACCTTAGAAACGGGCCCCCGAGAGCCTCGCTCAACTCAACGATCTAGTGACCAGACGACCAAAAGACGTAGAAATCCGTCCCAACGACCTTAGGAACGAATCTTCCTTCTACGCGTTGCCAGGGTCCAAGATGTCTGACCTCTACGCCAACAAGCTCACAACTTCCTAATCTCCCTCCATGACCTAGCAGATTTGTCACCTAAACAACATCTTAGGAACCCACGTAGAAATCTTATCACTTATGACTAGTTGACTCCAACATTAAATGTAAAGTGATGGTTACCCATCCCATGCATGGTTTAGGCAGCCATTAGTCAAAAAGTGAAAGGTTAACCTCAACCAATTTGACCCATATGTCACTTTTGTGGGTCCAGCATTAAATGCATGCAATCATTGTTCCATGCAAATGGCAAGTTTACACAATAAATAGAGTGAATGAAGCTGAAAAAAGGACAGACCCATGTAAAATCTCATTCTTCTTGTCTTTGGCACGTTAGCTATCTTCCATTTATTGCAAAATTCTTTACCTTTAGACATTAACTACACAAGCCGATTCAAATACAAATTCCCCACGAATACAAATCTTGTTTGTTGAGTTAAAGGCTGAATTTGATATCAACAAATTGGCACTGTCTGTGGGAAACTCTACAAAAAACTGTTTAAAAAAAAACTCTCATCGAAAGGAAATGAGTGGAAGACGTTTTGGAAGCCATAAAATAAGAAACAGTGATGTCGTATTGCCTCTCGGGTTTCGAAGGAATCGATGAACAGCTGGTGCTGGTCCCTTATGGCCGCTAGTGGTCAATGAAACTGAGACCCTACGGCGGCAAGTGGAAGCCCTCGCCAAAGAAGTGCGGCGGTTGTAACAACGTAACCTAACGTCCCAACAACAACCGGCACGTTCCTCCCATGACAACTCCTCTTGGCGTACATAAAATGTGGAAAGGTCCCCAGCAAGAATGAATCCTCCGATGGAACCTGTTAGAAGAAGGTTGAGCTTCACCTCAATGCAAAACTCCAGTCAGCCAGCTCCTCACTGTAGGACTACACCAGTTCCCTCTAGAAACGCGGTCGGAAACTGTGTGTTCACAGGGCTAACGCCCAGTCCGATGCGACGACCTAGACGACCCAAGTCGCCTAAACCGTAGCAACCGGGCGGACATAGGCGAAGGAGGAGACGTTCAACGCCAACTCACCGTTACAGTCATGCATCGAGCTCACCTCCAAGGACCTCTCGGAGCTAGTAACCAGTCCCTCAACAGATCCACGAGCTGGACAAGCTAAGGAAACTACTAAACGACCTTAAGCAAAGACAGCTAAGGGCAAAGGGAGTTGACATTTTGTGGGGAAGGCCATCCCATTTTGACCTCACGATTCGAGAGGCCGTTATACCATCCAAAATGAAACTCCCCCATGTAAGAACATACTGTGGTGAGTTGGACCCAGTCACTCACCTCTACCGATATGCATCTTAGATAGAGCTCTGGAATGCAACCAGGGCTCTCATGTGTAAGGCCTTCACACTTACTCTAAAAGGGAATGCACAAACCAGGTACGACAACTTGGCCCCAGGATCTGTACACAGTTGGGAGCAGCTCTCTTCTGAATTCGCATCACAATTCATGGGGTCAAAGGCCAGGACAACACCCAAAGAGATGTTGATGACCATCAAAATAGGGAAAGCCCAAACCACTCAACAGCTCTCTAGACCGCTTCAACAGGGAGATCATGACTATGGAAAAGGTGGCAGATGAATCACTTTTGATAGCTGTCAAGTCATGCCTTTATAAGAACACCCGTTTCTGGTGGGCCATATATGAGGACCCTCCAAGTACTTATAGGGAACTTCTGAGGAGAGCCGAAAAATATATAAGTGTGGAGGAAGCCATTGAAGGCAGTTCAAAGTCTAAAAAGTCTCTAAAGGATGATATAAAAGACCAAAAGATAAAAAAGACCTACGATGAAGCGAGAAGCCACCCAGCTCGACTAAACCCTTTACCAAACTCAACGATTCCGTTGAACACATTTTCAACGTCCTGCAGAATGACCAATCCTGCCCAAAGTGAGGCCTACAAAGAAATCATTGAAGGATGCCGACCAGTCCAAATACTGTAAGTATCATAAACGTGTGGGTCATGACACGGAAGAATGCAGGCACCTCATGTAGGAGATCGGGAAGCTAATCAAATGGGGGGTACCTGAATGAATACTTGGCAAATCACCAAAGGTAGGACCGACAAGCCCGTCCCCACACGGACTTTAACGTCCAAGTTCCACAGAACCAACCTCCAGCCAAAATCCACGTACTCATTGGCGGAAACCACATCATGGAGGGTTCCAAGAGATAAAGGGGAGGTCTCGTGAGAGAAACCCAGAATTGCTACCACATGCTCACGGCACAACCCTGCGTATATCGAATCAGCTCGTTCTCCTTATGTAATGAAGATGCCTACGGCGTGTTACACCCTCACACAGATGCCTTGGTCATCACCATGTCAGTTTCAGGTGTTAATATCCACAAGACCTTGGTGAGATCGGAAGAGCGTCGTGTACATCTAGTGAACTTTCCAGCAGATGAAAATAGATCAGAAGAGCCTGAGGCCTTCCGAGACCAGATCTGGGTTTTACAGGGGATTATATGGAAGCAAAGGTTCAGTTCGCATTCCTTGTGGAATTAGGTAATGAGTTTTATAAAAGAAGGATAATAGCAGATTTCATCATTGTGGACGTGCCTTCAAACCACAACGTCATTCTTGGGCGCCTAATCTTATACGAGCTCAGGGTTGCAACTTCAATCTATAACTATGTCATAAAATTCTCCACCTCCTATAGGACGGCCATTGTGCGAGGCGACCAACAAGTAGTACGAGAGTGCAATCTTGATTATGCTGAGGGCACGACTGCTCCACCAGAAGTTTGCACACTTAATCCCAAAATAGCAGGAATAAGGTCGACAACCTACCGAAACTCTTCTGGCCAGTGCAATAAGCTTGGCCCTTACTCTCCTAAGAAGAGCTCAAACAATGAAAGTCGCAGAAAACCACCTCCTAGATCAGCTGCCTCACCGACGTGTGATCCAAAAGCAACAATGACAAGGACCAATCAAAGGAAAGACCAGGCGAAATCCTTACCTTGTCCTCAAAGGGAAAGTAATCTTCTCCGGCATGGCGGTCAAAAGTTTGAGAATGAGTAAGAAATGCAAAGAGACAAAGAATTGACACACCCATTAAAGGTAAAACGCCTTGGAACGCAAAAATGATGGGTGTTGGGTACCAACTTTGAATTTTGTACAATCTCCAATTTTTTGTAAACTGCCAGGTCATTCACACTCCTGCGCTAGCTCTAAAAATTTCAGAGCCATGCTTTTGCCAATTAACAATTGATATCTCAAAATGACACAACGTTTATTTTCCCTATGAGATATCCGCCTCAGTAGGAACACAAGAGAAATCCACAACATTCGAGTAAAAGGTTTCGCAACCAATGTTAGAGCAAGCTTCTAACCAGCAACCTAACACTCGGGTAAAAGGTCTCGTAAACAAGGTTAGAACAAGTTTCTAATCAGCAACCTAACACTCGGGTATAAGGTCTCACAAACAAGGTTAGAACAAGCTTTTAACCATTAACTTAACACTCGGGTAAAAGGTTTCGCAAACAAGGTTAGCACTAGCTTCTAACTAGTAACCTAACACTTGAGTAAAAAGTTTCGCGATCAAGGTTAGAACGAACTTCTAACCATCAGACGTGTGCTCTTCCGATCTAATGTTTCGTAACTAAGGTTAAAATGGGCTTCTTACCAGCGACCTAACACTCGTCTGAAACGATTTGGCTTACCTACTCAAAAACCACGATTGAAACAAGCTTTTAGCCCGCGACTCTGCGACCAAACAAAAGGCCCCACGACCAAAAGTTCGGACGAATTATTTGCTATATAACCTAATGTTTGGTGGCAGGCTGTCCACAAGTTCAGGCTGGAAGATCGGAAAGAATGGCCAGACGGACTGGCTCACAGTTAGACGTATCCTCAATTCTTTACGCCAATATATACGCGACCTGAGACTAGAACAAACTTCTTGCTTAGACGTTTTAATACTTGGCTCAGAATTCGTGTAGGGTTTTGCACTAGCAGGCAAAAGAGAGGATGAGCTCTTCACTAAATGGAAACGACCAACGGTAAAATTATTTTAATAAAATAAGCTAACAGTTGGAAAAATTCTTTACTTTATTTAGGAATACAGATAGGGGAAGGGCTGGGTTACAAAAAAACTTTTAAGTACGGCTCTCAGAGGCCGAAGCCACATTCCTTGTAGCCGAAATAGTGGCCTCCACTTTCGCGGCAAAAGCAGTAGCCTCCACACCCTCTACAGCGGGAACAAGAGCTTCTGATTGAGAGATGATCACAACCTCATCTTCATCTTCAAAGCTCACATCTCCACAATTTTCCTTCAGCCTGACAACTTGCTCTTAGGGCAAGCTCGTAGCTTGGCCTCTTGATCACCAACTGAGTTCCCAGGTCCTCATACTTCTTCTTCTAGACCTCTAGCTCGATCCGCAGGTTAGCTAATTCTCCCCTGGAAATATAAAGTTCCTGCTCTTTCTCCTTGAGAACAAATTCCACCTCATCCTTGGCCTTGATAGCCTCTGTCGCCTGAACAGAAATTTTTTCCTTCTCCCCGGCGAAATGCTGCACGCGAGCCATAGAGTTTCTAAAATAGCCGACCGAGCTTGTATCACCGCTCTAGCCTGCAAGAGCTCCCCCATCGACAAATTGGCAGCAAAGCCTTCACACTTCTTGGACCAGCCCCGCGCAACACAGTTCATGACATCTATGACGGCCTTGGGTATTGCAAGGGCGCTAGCAGAAAGAGGCTTTATAGCTAAATTGAACCTTCGGCTTCTTGCCATGAAGTTTCTCCAGTTCAGTCAGGCAAGCTGGATCCACCGGGAGGAAAAGGTCCTCACACAGCAGATCAAGTGGCCCCTCGGCAGGTTGCTCCTCGCTAGCCAAAAAAAGTGGAGGAGCTGCCGGGGAAGAGTTGGCCGGAGGCTCTTGGATGGCCAACCGCTATTTTTCTGGTCGCTTAGGGCCAGCCACATCCTTAGTTGTCATAGGCTGTTTTCCAGCAGCCCTCTCCTACCTCAGTTTCTTCTTCTCTTCCTGTCTCTTTAGAGCCTCAGTGAGTTGTGCGGCAGTCCTCATCTCCTCGTCTTGGTGAGGAGCAGCTTTCCTCTTCTCCCGCGCAGCTCTCTTCTTCTCAGCTTCACGAATGGACCGCCTTTGGCCCTTGGAAATATGTTTCTTCTCTGAAAAAAGGCGCGAAGTGTTAGGTTGCTAAAATTTTCGAATACGAGTTGTCAAGCAAACAATGATAGGTCGGTTAGAGGTGCAGTCACTTACAGTTGTTGGGATCCCTGGAAATGTGCTCAGTCCTGGGGACAGAAAGACCAGTGCTGACCAAAAAATCCTGTTTTGTCAATTCCGCAACGTCATGATAATGTTCAGGAATCTGGGCAACGATCTCTGCCTGCTCCTTAAGAGGCGGAGTTAACAGTTGACCTCGTTCAACACATGATAAAAAAGGAAAACGCAGTTAAACGTCAGTTCATCAGGCCGTGGGGACAGTTTTATTAAAAGCGTGCTTACTGGGTTCCATGTAGCTCATAGGGACGTTAATGTCCTCTTTGCCCGGACTCAGTGGGTTCTTCCACTCACTCCCACCCAGAACCAACTCTCTTTTCAGTTGGGCCAGAATTTGAACGCCCCTCTCACCAGATTTTCCCAAAGGTTCAAAGTCCCGGACTTAGGTCACGCAGCTATATAAAACCATCCTTTCCTAGATGAGATGGTCCACAGCACGTAATATGAGTTAAAGTCCTCAGGGCTAGGATACTCCCAGCCTTTGCGTTGCCAGAGAGCGAGGACCCTAATACTGGTCCTTCAGCTCGCATGAGTGATTTGGGAAGGGCAATTCTGTAAAACTTTAACAACGCAGTGACAGGTCGTGGAAGCGGAATGTGAAAACCAGCGTCAAACATCCTCATGTTCACTGCAACACACTCCCTCGGTGGGCAGTGAGCCCGTTCTCCTTCATAAGGGACCCAAAGTGCTACGTAGTCTGGACCCTGATAGTTTTGCCGTAATGCATTCAAGTCGCTCTCATTCACCTTCGAAGGAACATGTTTGCAAACCCATGGCCGATTTTTATCATGGATCACCGCCACCGGAGGTCTTCCGCTGGAACTAACTTCCTCCTCATCACCCTCTCCCTCGCTCTCATCATCAGTCCATTCGAACTAAACTTCTGGCACTAACTCCGGCACTGGTCCCGCCGTTTCCTCATCTATGGTTCTTCTACATCCGCCACAAATCCTTCTCGTAGGCCTCTCTCCAAAAGAAAGCTCTCTCTACCTCCATTTCGCAATGTTCCCACGAATTCCAGAAGCTAATCAAGAATTCCAACCAAAAAATTCCATAAAAAATAGAAAGAAGAATAGTTACCTTTACACTAACGGTATCGCGAAGCCTTCGAAAACTATGCTGAAAATTCGAGGTGTGAAAAGGAAGCCTAAAAAAGCTAGCGGCCGAAGTCTCTTCGAAGGTTGATTATATAATAAATAGAGGCGAAGTGAAAAGAAGATAAGGAGATGAGGGTACAAATAGGCTAAGGAGAAGGTAAAAGGATGGCTACCGTGCATGTGACACCGTGAAACGAAGAGGCATCAGTTGGAGTAATGATCTCTGCCTTTAAATACCTAGAACACGCCATCCCATCAGATGATTGATACGTGGCTGAATGTGTCATACCAATTGTTTCGAAATTCGAAGAGCCCAACTTCATACAGCAAATAAATCTCAAAAGGAAATTGCCAGCATAACTTCAAGACCACTAACCCTGAGGTCCAGAAACAGCGGCTTTGAGGGGGCATTTTGTAGCCACCAAGTCATAAATGTCAACGAAGTTCAAATGCCAACCACAATCAATGGTCGTAGGGTCTTGGAAATGGGCCCCCGATAGCCTCGCTCAACTTAACGAACTAGTGACCAGACGACCAAAAGACGTCGAAATCCGTCCCAGTGACATTAGGAATGAATCTTCCTTCTACGCGTTGCCAGGGTTCAGGATGTCTGGCCTCTATACCAACGAGCTCACAGGTCCCTAATCTACCTCTGTGACCTAGCAGACTTATCGCCTAAACAGCATCTTGGGAACCCACGTGGGAAATCTTATCCCTTATGACTGGTTGGACTCTATCACTCTAACATTAAATACGAAGTGGTGATTACCCATTCCATGCATGGTTTACGCAGTCATTAGTCAAAAGTGAAGGGTTAACCTCAACCGATTTGACATATGTCATTTTTTGGATCTAGCATTAAATGCATGCAATCATTGTTCCATGCAAATGGCAAGTTTACACTGTTAATAAAGTAAATGAAACTGAAAAAAATGAGAGACCCATATAAAATTTCATTCTTCTTGTCTTTGGCACATTGGTTACCTTCTATTTATTGCAAACATTTTTTGCTTTTACACATTAACTACAAAAGCCGATTCAAATACAAATTCCCCGCAAATATAAATCTTGTTTATTCAGTCAAAAGTTGAATTTGATATCAACAAGTCTCAAAATAAAAATATTAAATTAAATGATTAAAAGGAAAAGTACAACAATAAGGAAAATTATAATAATTGAACCAATAATTTTTTTATTGGTTCTTGTTTTTTATTTCTTTTAAAGATAATAAAATCTGATAGCATAATCTATATTAGTTTCACACTTGTGCGTTTCACGGACATACTATACTTCACACCTGTGCATTTTATGGACATATTATGTTGACAAAATAAAATACAATAGAGTGGAAGAATATGAAATGATTAAATCATACAATCAAACAATGTAAAATTGAAATCTATTAGGCAAATATGAGATATATCTAACCAAAATATAATATGTAGATAGAGTCCTAAAATAAAAATATTAAATTAAATAATTAAAAGGAAAAGTAATAATAACAAGGAAAAGTAATATTGAAATCAAGATTGATATATTATCTATTTTCATGTAATTCAAACTCATTAGACAAATGTGAGATATATCTAACCAAAATGTTATATGTAGATAGAATCCCAAAATAAAAATATTAAATTAAATAATTAAAAGGAAAAATATAACAATAAGAGAAAGGTATTATAGTAATAATAGAATAATGACGTTAGCAAATTGGTTTATTAAGAAAGTCAGACAATGAAGGGGAAAATTATTTCTAATTGTGTCCGACAATCAAATTGAACTAGACAAACTCTGCTTTTATATATGTATATATGTGTGTGTGTGTGTGTGTGTGTGTATTGGGATTAAAGTGAAAAGGATGTGACTCAAATTCAAGCGAAGACCCTGGCAAGAAATATAGGGTTTATGACTAGGCTATTTCTTTGACCACATCAATTTTTTCCCTTGGCAATATATTGATTTTGAATTTTTTATAAGTTATCTTTACCCATTTGTGTGCTAGTACTAGTGCTTGTGGCATTAGCATTTGAACATTAGTATTTTTCTCCTCAAAGTATTGTGAACAAAAGTATGCTTATATGTGTGAACTAGTTGGGTCACGTGCGTTGCACGTGCTTTTTGTTATAATTTTGCAAATATTAGTGATATTACGTAATGAAATGAACAATGAATAAATATTAACTAAATAATAGAATTGATAGTCCTGATCTCCCGTCAGATTATACTGTCGGATGCCTATGTAGTTAGAGATCATTGAGAACGTATTGATATTAAGTTAATGAGCAAGTACTTTTGTCATAGGAAACTCAAAACCAACACATGAATGTAATATCACGTTCTCCGGTTTTAATAAAGCATCAAATTCTCTATATTTTGTTTTATATGTATAATTTTTTTGTTTAATTTTAAATATAACTTAATTGAACTTATTGTTTAATTAATACTACCCCGTCTTAAAAAGATTGTCTAATTTTTTTAAAAAGTATTTAAAATATTAGTACTCTAATATTCACATATTTAATGTGTATAATTATAAAAAATAGAATTATTAAAGTAGAATTATTAATAAATGAAAGAGTATAATGGTAAAATAATGTTAACATTTATTTTTCTAATACTATTAAATAAAATTTTCTTAATCTATGTGAAAAAAATGTGACTATCTTTTTGGGGCAGAGATAGTAGAACTTACTTGAATTCACATAGATACAAGTGAATTGAATTACTTATTAAAATGCTAAAATGTAATAGCATTTAATTTAATTTAATTTAATTCACATATAAAATTTACTAAATTTTTCTCTCTCTTGCTTTTTGCTTGTTGGGTGACTGTGTATACAAATGTAACTTTTTGCTCATAAAATGTATAACTTTGTTTTGACATTGTAATAGCAAAAAAATAAATAGATACACGCTAAGTCATCTAACAAGTACGTAGACAAGAGGAAAGTAGCACATCTTTAGAATTTAATATTTATTATATTCAATTTGATAGGAGATTAAACTCAAATTAAAATTGGTCACGTTAGATCATGTTATAAATCATATCACATTCCCCAATGTCATAAAATTAGTCTCATACGTAATATCTCTTAGGTTCTATATCAAAATTCCTCTAAATAATACTTTTGGGCTAGCGTGCACTAATTCAAGAATATTCAGAAAAAATATAAATAAAAATTTTACTAAATACTTGTGACAATGTTACGAGCAATATATTTATAATTTAATCTCATTTGTTAATTCTTATTAAAGTAGAGGTTGAATCTTTAATTTGACACCCATATTGTATATTTTTTGACTTCAAAATAATATATATATATATATATAAGGAAATTAGTATGCGGTACCTTCTTACCACATTTTTCCCGCCAAAAGTCTGTAAATGAAAGTCATTTTAGACTTTTGCTTACGTGTTAGGTAAATTCTACAGTAAACTATATGTTGGATGTATATCTTATTTTATATTGGATATATATCTTATCTTCTTAAGTATTTTGCTGAATTTATTTATATTCAAATTTTTTTATTTTTTAATTCAAAAACTTTTAATTTATATATATATATATATATCTATCTATCTTGTATATGAAGTATTTCTTCACTTAGATTAGACTATTTTCTTTTCAGCTGATTTGATAATTTTTAATTATTTTTTATATGTGGTTACTTTATATATAATAAATATGGATAAATATGGTTTATAACTAATGTTTTATAGTTTATTAAATTTCCATTATGATAGAGTCACAGAGAAAAATAAAATATTTGATTTCTAGAGATCTAGGAATAGCAATGGGTAGGGTCGGGTTGGGTCGAGAGCGGGTATGCTATACCTATTATCCTATCATCAAACTTTTTTTTCCATCCCTATACCATTCATACTTAAATCGGACACAGGCTGGTGAAGGTAAATTACCATTTTTTTTAACAAAGAATGGTTAAACATGTCGGGTTTGGGTACCCGGCCTAATTACCCTTTTAGTCAGATATTCTCTATCTTAATATAGTCGGATACCCGCATACATCGGGTTTGATGATCTTTTTACCATCTTTACTGGGTTCACTTAATAACATTTTATATCAAGTAAAATATAACAACTATTAGTTAACAATAAAATAATTAAAATATTACAGTTCAATGTAGCTAATGTTAAAATATAATTTGATTTACTATCATCTTGTGCAACGCATGGGTGAAAATCTAGTTATAATTATAGAAAAATGAAAATAAGCGAGAAAACTTAAGCACAAAACAAAATAAAAAGACATCAACCAAAAAAAAAGGAAAAGGAGGACCAAAATATGAACAGTGAAAAGAAAGTGGCACTTTTAATAATGCAGATAGAGATTATACAAGAGAATGAACCTAAATTAAAAATTATAACAAACAATATACAATAACTCTTTTTTAAAATGATCTGAACATATCAATGGTTAATTAATCTATAACATGGCCAAATAAATTATTATCATATTTCCTTTTACTGACACATGTTCCTACTATATTGTGTGTCATTGGTTCCATAAAAATTTAATTGTTAATTCTACATTAAAAGTTTCTTATATAGATTGTCAAAAAGTTTATATATATTTTACAATTGGACTCAAACGAACTAATTTAAAAGTATTGGGATGTTGAGAAAAATTAAAAACAATGAAGCAAAACTTTAACTTTACGTCTTTTATACAGTTTTACGAACAATATGTTTATAATTTCTTCTATTTGTTAACTTGTATTAAAGTATGAGTTGGGATTTTTAATTTGATATCAATATTGCATATTTTTTTATTTCAAAATAATATTATAATTATCAAAAGAATGAAAATAAGTGAAATTCCTTAAAGCAAAAACAAGCAAACTAGCCACAAACCCAAAAAAATTGGAATAAGCAGACCAAAGTGCGAATAGTAACTCAGTCCGGCTAAGGAGAGGCAATATCTCCCCTTACGACACGTGGCAGTTGCCTCTCCTTAAAAAAATTCAATATATAATAACTACATTTTCACTCTTTTATATATTTAGGATTAGGATTATGATAGTATACAAAGGACCTAATTTTTCGTTAAAAAGATCTTAATTTATTGTTAAAAAAAGATCATGAATATATAATATGCGTGAATTCTTGGTTAATTTAGAGTACTCTTGAAGCAGGAGAAATTTTTTTTAGCACCACTGCTTTATAGCGTTGGTGAGTAATGGTATATGCTTACACGTATTCATAGAAGTAGAAGCTTGACCTAATTATAAGTTTAAACATCTCCATCTCCATCTCCATCTCCATCTCCATCTCCATCTATCCTGTTGCTTTTATGGAAGACCGAGTGGCCTCAAGTCAATGACGTGTTGATAGACAATGGTGCATGTTAATCCAATTTCCAGGAAATTTAAGAGAAAAAAGCAATTTGAAGAATACTCTAGTGGGGAATGGAATTTTCTTTCAAAACTCCTTTGTATTTTTCTTTTTCTTTTTATTTTTTTAAAAAAGAAACTCCTTTAGATTTTTTGGATAAGAAACAAATTAAAGAAATGATTGTAGGGGTTCTTTAAGAAAAAAGTTTTGGAACTCTAAAGATACACGATACTTCTGCTCAGTTAATTAGCAATAACTTGGGTGGTTTTATAAATTCATATTTCGATCCTTAATTTTGCCAAAATGAGAGAATAGAGGACTTGAAGTACCAAAATTTTGTCCTCGGGTTTGATTAGTTGCCAACTCTCTCTTGTGTAATCCTTTCTTGTGGAGGATTATAACGCGTACTAAAGTATATATTGAGACGTTAGTTATTGCTATTTTCTACAAAACAATAATTAGGTTTTCTTTCCTTTTCTCTTAGTTTTTATTTTTCTTTTCAAATTGGCAGCACTTATTCTGTTTCTATCATTCTTATTCATCCCCACCCCCACCAAAAAAAAAAAAAAAAAAAAAAAGAAAAAGAAAAAACCCAACAAAATGGTTTCTTTCATTCAAATGGTAAATTATAGTGTCGAAATATGTTAGCATCCTAAGATAACAAAAAATTGCAACCTTATATCCCATTAAGGAATGAGACTAAGCAAGTAAGCAACACTGAGTAATGTTCACCCACCTACTGTGGGTGGGGTTATACTACCCACTTCTGACGTGTCACACACATAGTCGACACAGATGATGGCCATGTGTGTGCCACGTCTGGTCATGTCACCGCCACGTCAGAAATGAGCGATGTAACCCCGTTCACAATGGGCGGGTGAACAAAATTAAAGCAACACTCATTGGAAAGCTTGACAGCAAATTTTGGATGATGGGGAAAACTTTTAATTTCCAATTTTTTCCCAATTATATCATTATTATATTTAAGGTGGTTATATTAACACAACACTTTCTTATAACCTCACCACATTTTAATTGCATTATATATCCTTAACTTCTATTAATTATTGAATTTATGTTCCTAACTTTTTTCATCACAATTTTATTCTCAAAATTTCGTTAACTAATATATTTGGTATTTTTTTTTGACGGAATATATATTTAGTATTTGATAAAACTGTATGTGTGAAAAATTAGTTAAGAAAGAGACACAAATATATTAAATTAGTAAATTATAATAAATAGTTAAGTACAATATTTAGTTTTACTGACAATTTGAAAGTATGATCACAGAAAAATTTGTACAAAAATAATTTTCTAAAACAAGAAGTACTAATATGTAGTAGATTGAAAAAGAAGAATATAACAAAAATATTGAGGATGTAAATGTTAAAGTAAATAATATTCAAGGACTATTTATATAATTAAAATATGGTGCATTTATAAAAATAAAAAATAGTGGTGTTAGTATATTTTGCCTTATATTTATTTTGTTGGATTATTCTATTTTGTGCAAAGGTTGACAAAAATGGTTAAATGAAGTAATAAGGTTGGGGAAATAATGTGAAGAGATAATAATAATAATAATAATAATAATAATAATAATAATAATAATAATAATAATAATAATAAAGTAACTTTAAACCCCAGTTGTCAATTTTTTGTCTTTACATTTGTCCACGTAACAAATCCTATTTTGTGTTGTTTCATGCCATTTAATGATTCTCGTTTTCCTCTCTTCTATATCTCTCATACATGAATCTGTAAGTAAAAAAAATGTTTATTACCACTTCAAAATTCAAATACTAATACACACTTATTATTACTACTTGTGTAATTAAATTAATCCGCGAAAAATTTTCTTTATTTGCTAATAATGGGAATTTCTATATAGTACTCTGTAATACTGTGACGTCAACATTTTTTTTTTTTAAAGTTAAAAAATAAAATAATTGAAGTAGAGCGTTGAATCGTTATATGCGCAGTTGACAGATGATTTCATCAAATTCAATATAGCAAACGTGATATTAATTATTTTAGGTCCACATTACATTGTTGTAAAAGAAGTCGAATATCTTTTAAGGTCCGTTTGACATTGATTATAAACTAAATGGTTTATAACACATTTTGAATTTTAAATTCTTGATATACTTGTCAAATTCTCTCATTGACACCTCACCCCTAAAACACATCAAATAACAACTTTTCAAAATTTAACCAATCAAATTAAGCCACGTGTCTTCAAAATTTAAATTTCAAAATGTGTTATAAACTATTTAGTTTATAATCAATGTCAAAAGGACCATTTTTAATATAATATAACATAGAGTATAAAACTACACTATTTTGACAAATTGTCTACCGCTACATATTAACGTTTTCTTTCACGTTACGAGATGTTCTTAACCACTCATCTATTTTACACCTTTGATCTACGTTCATGATGTTTCGTTTGACAACTAATTATCACAAGTGGAATATATTGTAATTCGTTTTTATAAACAGACACATGACATGCTCAAAACGTGGCATTCTCAACATAAAGTAGTACGTTGTGGAAGTGCTACATGTCTATTTATTGATTATTATAATAATATTTTGAAAATAGTAATCCCTGATTAAGAATTAAAGTGGTCTAATAATTACTTTCAAAAAAGTGGTTTAATAAATGTTTTGTCATGACACTTTATACTATAAGTTTACAAATAACTTATACAGAAAGACACGTGACTAATATGGTTGATATTGATTTAAAAGTGAGTGGTAGTAGTAGTAATAATAATAATAATAATTTTTTGCAAACATTATTTTTTTTACAGCAAACAAATAATAATGTTATTAACAAATTTGATCAAATTTAAAAGGGTAAATTTCTCAAATGATCTCTAACCTTTGCATTTTGTAACAAATTGGTCCCTTTTTTCCAACATCGTATCCCCAACATTTTATAAATTAGTACATAAAGCCAACATTCTTCTTTTTAAACGTTTCAAGTATCTAACATTTCATAAATTCACATATAAGGTTTCCATAGACGTGTTTCTTTGAATCAAATCATTAAATTTAATATAAAAAAATGATCATGACACCCATACGAAAAGGAATTAAGCATAACAAAAAAAATTTAAAAAAAAAAAATTCTTCCACATGTCCTACTTATCCACCCCAACTCTACCTGGATTAATGGCAAACGCCAGCAGTCAAAATGGGGATATAAATGTCATCGTTCTTTTTGTTATTGGATGGGTGTAATTCTTCTTATAAACTTCTATTTATTTTTGTTTTTATTTAAATAGTAAGGGCATAAATATTATTTTTATAAATTTTAACAACGTTATCAGACCAAAACTACACGTGGGTATCTTATGTGCACATTTATGAAAAGTATGGAGGCCGACGGTATTAAAAAAATAAATAGGGATCTATTTGATAGAAAAATCATTAGTACTGTATGTGAAACTTACCTAATTAAAAAAAAAAAAAAACCAGTAATGTGTTATGCGGGTATAGAATTTTTTTTTTTTTGAAAGTATGCGGGTATAGAATTTTGACGAGGCATAATGTGACAAGTAGTGGAATCCAATCGTTTATAATTAATCTTCTCATTTTCATATGATGATGAAATTACGATGATAATTTGATGTACATAAAAGTGTTAATTTCACATTTCATCCCCAACCTTTGCAATTAGTATCGTCCGAGTCCCAAACTTTTTTCTCAACCTGCTGGGTCCCTAATATTACAATAACTCGTACGGTTGGTCCTTAATTCTTGACTGTTTCCATCAATTTTTCCATTAATAAATCTCTAGTCAAATTACCATTATATCCCTTATATTTTTAAATTAAAAAATAAAAAAGTTTAAAAACAAAAAATTGACGGAAACCGTCAAGGACCAATCTTGCAAGTTATTGAAAGGCAGGGGACTCGACGGGTTGAAAAAATGTTAGGACCCAGGCAATACTAACTGCAAATGTTGGGGATGAAATGTGAAATTAACCCAAAATAAAATTGCAATTGGTATTCATCTATCGCTTTTAAGTTTTAATATTATATAACTGATGGGGTGCCTTGAGATTAAACTTATCTGATGGACGTTCATAACAAGGTCTTTGTAGTGAGAATTGATATTCCATCTTGAAAGATTAGAGTTAAGAATAGTCTAAACTGTTATATATTATTGTCTTATATTTTTTGTTCACAGTAAGATAATTGATTCTCACTACAAGAAAATTGTGTCATCTATCGGTAATCACATTCAGTAAAGGCTGATACCCATTGGAAAAGTCCATTGGTGATAGCCTACAATCCCCTTTGTAATTAAAAAAATAAATAAAAAAAAGAAAAGAAAAAAGGCGATGACTCATTAGAATATACTGGTATTAAAATTCATATACGTACTCATCTTGAACTTTTTCCAAATCGAGGAATAACTCATTGGACTAAAAACAATAGTTGAGAAGTCATCTTAAGAATTTATTATGATTATTATGCATGGTCTCCCCAAAACAAGTAATTAAGAGAAGAAGAATTAAGTGGGCATTAATTAATTACATTACATGCATCCAGCTAGCCATATATGGTTACAAAACTGACTGAAACTGACATCTAAGCTAACCAAAAAGTGTTAAACATGTATGGCCAAATTCTTTCCCCTATAAAAACCCAACTGAATTCCCCACTTTACAAGCACCAAAATATTATAATAAAGCTTAATCAACTACTTATCCACAATATTATTATCATTCTCTTTCTTTCAGCTGGCTTTGATGGCAACAAAGAAGTTTTTGAGCCTCATATTACTATTATTATTAAGTTTATGTGCCAGTGTTACTTGGTCAGCAAAAGATACTTATAGTTTTGAAGAGGAAATAACAACTCAATGCGGGTTCACCAGATACCCACAATTGTGTGTTGAAACCTTGACAAAATCAGGCACAAGAAATCCACTTGATTTCATGTCTGCTCTTGTTAATAACTCTATCTCTGAATCCAAGCTTCCTGTTTCCAACTTTGCACAACTTAGTGCCCATTTTGTCTCTCAAGAGGCCCGACTCGCCGGAATGGCCATGGGTACGTAATAATTTTACCTTCTTTTTAATACTAGCAGCTTGTTTCTTTAAATTATTGGCTGCATGCATGATCTGACTCAATGGAAAATCAACGCATGCCCTGTTGCATTGGGGGATAATTTTTTTTATTTTTAAATTTATATAGAAAAAATTAAAAAAATTCATATTAGCCCTATTAAATTTGTAATTTTTTGTGTTACAACCTAAATCCGCTACTTTCGTGTTGTACGTGTATTAAATTGAATGCATGTGTGTAGGTTATTGTCAAGATCTAATGGAGATGTCACAAAAACGACTCAACCAAGCCAGAGGCGCGCTGAAGGATTCGCCGACAAAACATAAAAGCGACATCCAAACATGGCTAAGCGCCGCCTTGACATATCAAGAAACATGCAAGGACGAAGCCAAGGCTCATGCACCATCCAATGTGTTCATGGCTGAAATATCCAAGAAAATGGACTATCTTTCACAATTGGGAAGTAATCAACTTGCCCTGGTGAACCGAATCACTAGAACCATTCCGAAAATTGAAACTAGCTCGCGAGGCAGGCGTCGTCTCATGGAGGAACAAATGTTCCCTAGTTGGGTGTCGGCCGGTGACCGGAAATTGCTCCAAACTACACCAGTAAAAGCCAATGCAGTCGTGGCAAAAGATGGATCAGGGAACTATGAAACGATCTCTGAGGCCATAAACGCTGCAACCGGAGGCCGGTTCGTTATATTCGTGAAATCCGGGGTTTACAATGAGAAAATTAACGTTAACAAGGATGGAATTACCTTAATTGGGGAGGGGAAATACGAAACTGTCATTACTGGCAGTAAGAGTATGGGAGGAGGCTCCGACCTTAGAGGGACCGCAACATTTAGTGAGCTCTCTCTCTCTCTCTCTCTCTCTCTCTCTCTCTCTCTCTCTCTCTCCCCCTCCGTAGTTCGATGTACCATCCTTTTTGTACTCTCTCTCTCCCCCCGTAGACTTTTCGACGTACCATCCTTTTTGTACGAAATATTTCCTATTTTTCCTTTCCAAGTACAAAACATCTCAGTTTTTCTAAAGAAATTAATCAAAATGGAGCCTAATCAATCTCAATTTTTAGAGCCTGATCAATCTTTTTAGAGAAATTCCAAAACACCTAGACCAGACAAATCATGAATATTCAACTACTTCCCATGTCTTCTTTCGTAATAATAAAAGATAAAATCATAGTAATTTTGTTGACCGTACCTTTATTGATAGTGACACCTCTTAACAGGCATGGAATAATTTTCGTAATAATAATGTTGTTTAAATTTTTACTTGGCAGCGGTAACGGGAGATGGATTTATAGCACGAGACATTGGGTTTCAGAACACGGCAGGGGCCAGTGCAGGACAAGCCGTGGCTCTATTGGTCGCCTCGGACCACTCAGTGCTATACAGATGTAGCATCGTGGGGTACCAAGATACCTTATATGCCCTCTCACTTCGCCAATTCTACCGCGAATGTGACATATATGGTACGGTGGACTTCATATTTGGTGACGCAGTTGCCGTATTCCAGAGTTGCAGCATCCTTCTTCGCCAGCCACGAAGCGGGGGGGCCTACGACGTGATCCTTGCAAGCGGCCGAACGGATCCCGGAGAGAACACTGGATTCTCTGTCCAGAATTGCAAGATAGGCCGGGCGTCGGATTTCTCCGGTGGAAAATACGGGTATCTGGGTCGGCCCTGGAAGGCGTATTCGAGAGCAGTTGTGATGCAATCAAACATCGATAGCGTGATCGCGGCCCGGGGTTGGGTTGAATGGCCAGGATCGAGTAGTTCCACATACAGCACACTATACTTTGCTGAATTCCAAAACATGGGAGGTGGGGCTGGAACTGGTGGAAGAGTGAATTGGCCGGGTTTTCAGGTCATCGGAAGGCCGGAAGCTGTCAAATTCACGGTGGCTAGTTTCATCGGAGGGACATCTTGGTTGCCATCTACTGGTGTGACCTTCGTTTCTGGCCTCTAATTTGAAAAGGCTTCCCTGATGATCAGTTTAAAATCTAAAATTACATTGGTGCAATTGTAAAAAATTGAAATCTGCTTGTTTTATACTTTTGAATTGTAATACCTGCATGTAGATTATTAATTAATACCTGTTTTAATTTCTGGAATAATTATCAATGTCACTTTTTTATGTAAAAATGTTGAATATTGTGAAATATCTTTTTTCCTAATAAAGAGTTTATTACCTTTCTTCCTTCTTCTCTCCATTTTTTTTCTGTCTTTTTCAAGTATTTGAAATTTCACCATATGCTTATAATTAACAAGCTTATTTGTTCTTGAACAAATTACTAATGGACAAACAAACTCTAGATAATATAATCTAACAAACTTTAATGATACTCTCAAAAAAAAAAAAAAAACAAACAAACAAACTTGAATGATAAAATAAATAATCTAACCAACTTGAATGAATAATAAAATAAATAAAATACTTCATATGTTATTCACAAAAAAGGGAAAAAAATCTAACTTAACAATAAATTGGTCCGTACATATTGGTTTTTTATTTTGTCAATATAAGACATAGTACAGTACTAGAGTACTAGAATTTTTAAAAGATGCAAATCATGCATGTATATAGTTCCTATCTAATACCGTGCCAATGGCCTGCGTAGACAAGGACCTTTTGGACCCGAAAGCTAACCTTCACCAATAAGTGTAGTTATATATTTTCTATTGGTCAATTTTTTCGGTGATGTCTTCTGCTCATGCTAAATTGTTTCCAAAAAATATGGAGATATGATACTTTTCTTTTATTTTTACATAAGAATAATTTTTTTCTCTTTTTTCTTATACTCATAAGAATAATTTGTTGACATTTTTACATAAGAATAATTTGTTCACACTTTTTAGAGTTTTTATACTATAATTCAATATTTGAAGTTGACTGGAGTTGCCTCTGAAAAATGTATATCCATATACCACAAATCACATAGAGTCCAGAGACTAAATTGACAAAAATTTTAGTGCTAGAGAAATGATATTTGTATATATAAGATGTACAAAAATTGTACGCATTCAACGTGTAACTACTTAAATGTCTTTTTTCCTAGTTTCCTTAAAATCACAACTCTTTTGAGAGTTTGTCTAAACTGAGGTGTGAACAGATTTTATACACTTTATATATACAAATAGCACTTCTCTCTTTCAGCACGACTTAGCATGCTCCCCTTATTCTCCACGTGCATCCACTTAGCATCTTGCACTCCACCCCCTTTCAAAAAAAAAAAAAAAATGAAGAAAAAGGAAAACGGCCCCCCAATATCCCCAACACCATAAAACCCAACCAACCCCCACCCCCAAATTTAGAAATCTTCAATGCGCCCGCCACGCCCCTCAACCCTCGCCGGGCTATGTGGCCGCCACAATCGGCAGCATTCCCGTGACCTGACATGCATAAGCATGCGCAGGTGTACTAAGATTTTTGTTATTTAGATGCGAAAAAAATGCTATAAATATGTAAACTGATTATCCGTGAGGCGTACACGTCGTAGATGATAATTAGACAACTCATGTATGAGTTGTCCCACGCGACTTGTCCTACATATGAACTGTTGAATTATTACCTGTCAAGTGTAATCCCACTTGACATCTAGCATGTGATTAAAACTGCTATAAATATTACTAATTTATGTAGAATGAAGACATAAAATTACAAAATTTTAAACCCCATATTTTCATATATGATTAATCTTTTTTTTTTTCCCTACAGAAGCACAACCCCACACAGAGACACCATTCATAATTAATCTTATAATAACTAGTCTTGGTAAAATTTTTAAAAGTAGAGACAGGTGGTGGACTTCACTCCATACTAAAATTCTTTCTCCCAACCGGCAACCGACAAATGTGACCATCTTATTGTATGATTATACCAACAAAATTTCATCCTGACCAACACTCAAATAATTTGTGTGTGATTATAGCGGACAAAGCTTTCGTAGTACGGACATTGAAACCTAAACTTGCTTAATGAGAAAAGAAAAAAAAAAAAAAAGAAAAAAGTGTCCTTCACAAACAAAATGGTATCCGTTCGTAGACATAAGCAAAGAACTTCACAGATTAATCCGGTAGTTCCAATCTCTCGTCAGACCAGATATTCATGTGATGCGAGATCATTAAAAACTCTTGTTTGGGTGGTGAAACTCATATATAGGTTCCTAATGATCTGCCGCCACATAAACGCTTGGCGACATACATCTCGCATAAGCCACATAACCTCTTCAATTTGGTACTAATTTTGTTATGAGTTGGGCTACACATCGAGAACCAAAGGATCCAAATCAAACAAAATGACATGGCAATCTCTTATCAGTATGATATAAATTCTCAAACAGTGATTTAGTATAATATCAACTACGAATATGAGCACATCAGCATCCACACAAATCACATCAGTGGATATTATTATACCTCATTATTTGTCTTGTATCGTAACGGTATCATCACACTTCTAACATTGGAACATTTTCACCTGTACATCTTCTTGTACATATAATTTAGACAACTAACTAGAATTATCCTTTTTATCATTGATTTCGAAAAAGTATATATAGTTTAATCCTTAAATATATAATGTTAAAGTATGTAAGAGGATACGTTGAAGTAGAAATTAGAGACATTTTTAACTATATTTGAGCCTTCATTATCAAATTATTATGATTGTCGATCGATAACAAAAATAAAGGGACCCATTTGCACCATGATACGAGAGGCTTAAAGATGAATGGATAACCCCTAAGCTGCTTTAATGATAAGTACTATGACGCAAAATTTAGCCAATTGGCTCCAAGAAAACCAATGCTATTTCATGGTTTGTATATTTCTACGGGTCTCTTTCGACTTTCGGGAAGCCACTCTACTTTCGGGAAATTTCATTTCATGATAATTAAACTGCAAATTATTAGTTAGGTTTGGAAGAATTAGCAATATCTTGATCCTATTCCCCCCCCCCACCACCAAAAAAAAAAAAAAGGAATCTTGAATCTTGTTCATAACTAAATAATGCATATCTTAATATAAAATAATAATAATGCATATCTTGAATATCAGAAAGCCACAAACTTCAGAAGAACTGCTAGATCACCAAAAATCGAAATCGAAGGCCCTTTTTATTATGTCAATAATAATTAATTAAAAAATAGTGCCTGAGTTGAATATCTGATACTACGTACCTTCGTCTCATAAAAATAGTCATGTATTCTTTTTCGTCTATTCAAAAGTTTAGGCTACTTTCTTTTTTAAAATATTATCTTTCTTATATATCCATATGTAACGTGCTTAAGTGCTTTGTTATAAACAAAATAAAATTAGTAAAGCGAAATAATTAATAAATGAAATAGTGTAGTTGGATAATGCTCTTAAATTTGCTTTTTCTAATACCATTAAAGTAAATGAACTTTTCTTAAATATTAGATCTAAACTGATGATGTATGAATTTTAATGTATTCTCTCCATCCTAAATATAATAGCTCACTTTGATTTTTCACACACATTAACAATTGTATTGGAAAGATATATATATATATATATATATATAATGTAATATGTGTTTTTAATTTATCTTTATTTAACGAGTAAAATTTTAAGTTGATAATTATATTATTATAACTAAAAATATTAACTAGTGGTAGATTAGACTTCTTACTATAGGAGTAGGACGATATATTTGAGATAAGTTAAAGAGATCGTTGGGCTATATATTTAAGAGGGAGGGAGTATGTATATTTTGTACCCTATTGGTTTTATTTCGAATCATGATGATAATTCACTTCTAAGAGAGAAGTTAACTTATAAATTGATTAGTTCAGTCTTTATATTTCATTTCATCTTTCATATGATGTCTAATCAAGATGAATTTATTTATAATTTTCCCAACATAAATAAATACTTCATCTGTCTCAATTATATAGTTCACTCTATTTTTTTACAAGAGTTAAAAATGTTCTTAAAAAGTAAATTCTATAAAATTTTTCAATATACCATTTTTTAGTGAAACTAATAGTTACTTATACTAAGGGATCAAAGGGTTAGCCCATGTAGTTAATGGACTAATCTCTTACTACAATTACCCGGGTTTGATTAGAACAACCTAAAAAAGAAAATTACACTATTTATATTTGGGACCGAGGGATTAGATGAACCAAGACGTTTTCTTTAATGGATCGCTGAAATGTAATAAGCGATTGAGTTTAAAACTTGTCTTTTATAACAAGCTACATTTAACTTTCCAAGTCATGTAGAGAGCACTCAGTTCAACAAGTCTCATTCTAGCTCTGATAGATTTATGTCGTTATCACTAAAGTGGAGGCGGTGTAGCGGTCATGGGAATTGACACCCAATTAGAGGATGGTTACTATTTTTTTATTAGTTCCTTTAAAAGTAAAACCAATAGTTGGCGGCTTAACACGCTATCTACGCGCGCTAGTTGGAAAAAAATTGAAGTACTCAGACGAGTAAGGGTTTGTTTGATTCTCATTATTTACTTAATTTATAATTTTATTAACTATTAATTTAATATGATAACTAATCAATTACAACTAATAGCGGAGCCACATTCAGGGGGCAATTGCCTCCCCAAAGTTTAGAAATTTCTCCTTTTTTCTTTCTTTCTTTCTTTCCTTTCTTTTCTTTTTTTTTTTTTTGTTGTCCTTTTTTTCCTATGAAAAATTTAATTTATTGATTTTGAACTAGAAAAATAAAATTTAGTTCTTATCTTAAAGGTCTACTAGTCCATACAAAACAAAAAAATCATTGACAGATCTAGAAATTTTTTTGGCACGGGCTGGAATGGAAAAAATTCAATTCCACGAAAGGTATTTATAAAAGAAAAAATCCCTATTTAAATTATAAAAAAAATTTCAGGCCGGCACAAAGATCCGCCAATGAAGAAAATTTGTACAATGTTAAATAATTATATACACATTTTTCTAAGATTGTCAAAATTCTATGACTTATTAACGTAAATGATTTTTTTTACAATGTCAGAGATATTTATTTTAAAAATAATGTTATTCACTATAAAAGCGAGATTTAATTTGAAATTGACGATGTTCGAAATACTTTAATTAAAACAAACATTATTTTTTGATAATTAATTTTTGTCCCCCTAAATAAAAATCTCTGTCTCCACCATTGATTACAACCACAGATTTCACACTTTTTACATTTTCAATACACATTTTACATCTTTTCTTATTATAATTTTCCCACATTTTGACAAATAATGAGAATCAAACATCCTCTAAGGTACTCTAAACTAATAAAAAATTCATACGTGAGTTCTTGGCTCCTCATTTTTGAAACCCTGTGTGAATTACTGATTAGTAGGGTACTCCAAGAGTACTGTATATTTCTCTGCTAGAGACTTATGTGGCAGGAGATCGTTGGGAACATCATCTCCCACCACATAAGTGTGTAGCAGTATATATCCCACCACAAGTCTAGTAGGAAATCATTTTTTTTTTTAATATACATGGGGGGGGAGGCGCACATGCGGCTCGAAACTCAAGACCAATAGGAAATCATTTTTAATATAAGAAAAATTGCTCTTAAATTTCAAATTTTCAACAATATTTATTGAAAATTTAACTATCGGGCGGAAGAAGTACTAAACATTAGTGGGGTTATATTAAAAATGATATAAAATCATATATATGACATTATGTAGTGTCATATAGACATATAATATATATTATATAGTTATGGTTTCTCATGTAGCGTGTCCTATGTGATCATATGATATTATATAGTGTCATAATATATAGTGTTAAATTGAAATATGGGGTTATACACCATTTTTTTAATATTATAACATTTTCCTCTAATTTTTACCAAATGTAATAAGGCTTGCATATGTTTTAGTACGAATTGGTTTATGTAAGCCATGTAAAAGTAAGATGTTCTTAAGATAACCCAACAAACGAACAAATTCGGACAAATTTGTTGCACTCAAGTACCATCAATTATCATTACTGTGTAAATATTTTGTGATCTTGCTTGCTTATGTAGTAGATTATAAAAATAATTAATTAAAAATTTGTACCCATAAATACGGCACGCACGTGAATAAAATATCACATGTTCTCTACTAGTTAACATTACACCGAAGAGTGCGATCCTTATTTAACACGCAATGGCTAATAAAAGTCTAGAATAAAATAAGCTGTGGTTAGTAAATTAAATACTCCCTCCGTCCAATAAAGATAGGAGGGTAGATATTTTCACATAAATTAAGAATAAGTAAGTAATTTGGTTGAAATATTTAATTTTGTGTATTTTTCTATTTTAGCACTTATACATAATTAATAATTTAAAATTAATACCAATGACTAAAGTATAATTCATATTGAAATAATTACAATTATTTAAATTGTGTCCATTAAAATTCTGTGAACACCTAAATATTATATCAAAAAAAGTTGATTAATTCATTTTCCCTTTAAAGTTTGGTATCTATATATTTTAAGTGGTTAATTAACTAGAAACAAATATGGAAAAGACAAATTAAATACAAGACTGATGTAATAAATGTACTATCTTATTGGGATGAAATGAGTAACGTTTTTCTTTTTGGTAAAATAACAAATAATTAGCCTTTTTCAATTTAACAGCAATACTATACAATCAGGACAGAGGAACAGGAAAATATATAGCAGAGGGGTTACTTCTCATTTTATTTCATCCACAAAAATTGTGCAAAAGTGGAGACACCAAAGTGGAAGAAGTAGTTAGAGGTGGACTTAATTTGAGCTTCCATTGTCAACTTATCTAATAATTTTTTTTTTTTTTTTGAAAGGAACTTATCTAATAAATAATAGTTTAATTATTAGTCATAACCAAAATTAAGGGACCCTAACTTAAAAAAAAAAAAAATTAAGGGACCCTAATGTCCGAGGTTAGACCCCACCATACATAAATACAAGATGACTAGACAACCCCCAACGGTTCGCCTCCGTACAATTTAGCTTATTTTAACAAAATCAAGTCACGTATCAATCGTGGATGAAACAGATCCTTTAGCAACGTGTATGTTTTAATTGACTACAAAGTAAAGCGTGTGCTTTTCGCTTTTCTCTGAAACTTTTTAAATGTTGGCTTTGTACTAATTTGTGGTCTTGTCATAGCGTTATTGGCTATTAATGGTCGAGCTGGAAGATTCGTTAGAAAGAAAGGATCCACAAATCACGGTAATTTATTTTCACATGTGTGAAGATGAAGCCCTCCACGTAGCAGATTGAAGAATCCCAGAGGAAAAAGGAAGAACCAACATGAATAACCCTTAACTTACCACTCAAAAGGGGGGATGATGATTTGATTTTGCGAGAAGGAAGGCACGTACGAGATTGTTGGAGGCAAACGAGTTTTCAACTGAAACTTTTTTAGGTTAAAATTTATAGATAATTTTCACTCTACTTTTTCAACTTTTTAACTTTATATTAATTTTATCTCTATTTTTTTAAGCTTGCTAAGTCCACAATCTTTCATTTATTGTCATATCATGTTTTTAACGTTACTTTTCGTCCTCAACCTCTCAAATTTCACCATTAACCCTTATCAAAATGATTATTATACTATTGATCTATTAATTCACTATAAGTCCCCAATTTTTCAAATTCTATACAATTTTGTCTCCGTGCTTTTTTTTTTGGGTGCAAAGGGCCCCCAACCTTGCATTCTTTGTCCCATTATATCCCTTTTAATACTTTTCATACCAACCATTTTAATTTTGGGTTAACTCCACAAATCGTCCCCAAAACCTTTGAGTTAAGAATCAACTGGGCCTTCAACTTTTTTTTCGACCTCCTGAGTCCATAACCTTTCATAAAATCGCACGATAGGTTCTTTTTGTCACTATTCCATTAAATTTCCCTAAAAATGATTGTTATATACCTTAACTTTTTAATTTTAAAAACAAAACATTTAAAAATATTAAAAATAATTTAAAAAATTAAAAAAAAAAAAGAAAACACTCATTTCCGGCTCCAAAAAATTATACGGATTGTGTAGACCCGCCTCAAAAAAATTGATTTTTGATTTATAAAATATAAAATATAACCATAATACTCTAATTATAATTTAGTTTCTTGTCTCTCACTGTGATCATCATTCTAATTTACCTCTAATTTGTTATCAGTATCAGTTTGTAACAATCTCAATCTCACATCGCTTGGGAAGAAAAAAGGAGACCAGTTCTTAAGTTAAGAGATCCATTATATCTGACAAGGGAGCCCAAGAGCAAAACCGTGCGGGCTTAACCCAAAGCGGATAATATCATGTCAAAGTAGAACGAGTCGTTACAGATGGTATTAGAGAAAGAGCCCAATCGAAAGTATAGCCAACGAAGACGCTGGCCCCTGTAGGTGGTGTGATTATGACAGCTTCAATCCCATATCATTTGGGTAGAGAAAAGTTTTAAGTTAAGAGATCCAATCCATCTGATATAAGGCCTTTTTGGTGAGAACCTAAGAGCAAAACCATGCAGGCTTGGCCCAAAACGGACAATATCATGTCAAAGTGGAGAGGGTCATTACACATTTAGATCTGATTTAATAATTGTGGATCGTAAGACGAATTTCGAGGCTTCAAAAAATTTTCGAAAAAACGAAATTCTCCTCTCCCTTTTGCTACTGGAAATGGTATCACTCCAATAGTAAGCTCTGAAATGGCATAATTGTATTCTAACCGCAGCAAAAGGAAGCAGGTTAGATTTAGAGTAGACCAGGTTTGATCTGTGTCACCTCGTAATTGACGAATAAATTGTATTCATGTGCATAATGGATTAGGGCAGATCAAAAAGAGAGATGCTAAACATAAATTTGAATTAGAGTAATAAGGTTCGGTTCATTTTTGTAAATCGAAAATGGTTTTTTTTTTTGTGGATCCAACCTGATCTGTATATGCTATGTGATCTGTGATGAATAGAAAAATTTGATCCAATCTGCTACACCGATTCTCTGATCACTTTAGGCGGATTAAGTATCCATCAAATTTGGTATAGATCGAATTTTTTTATTACTATTTCTGGTGGTTGTAGTTTAGAGTGAGATATGCTAAGATGGATCAAGTTCTTATTTTATATTGTTCTTTATTTTTTATTTTTATTTAAATAATAAAGGGTATAATGGTGATTTTAATAGGAATTAACAGTAGTAATTGAAAGATTAAGGATAGAAGGTAGTGGGGACGTAACATGACAATAAATGAAAGGTTAGGGGTCATATATGTCCAAACTAGGATGGAAACATAATTATATAAAAATTGAAAGGTTGGAGACTTATAGTAGAAATAAAGAGTTAAGGGTATAATGGTCATATTGATACGGGTTAATGGTAATAATTGAAAGGTTGGGGACGAAAAGTGATGTTTTGGATATAATACGATAATAAATGAAAGGTTCAGAGCCTAGTAGGCTAACAAAAAAAGGGGAAAAATAAAATTGATACAAAGTTGAAAGGTTGGGGACAAAGAGTGAAAATTACCCAAAATTTATATAGCAAAATTTTAATTGTAGACAATATTCGAAGATTGAAGATAGAAATATAATAATTGTACCAAAAAAAAAAAGAAGATAGAAATATAATAAGTATATCATGAATTTAACTTGTGATTGGTTATACTTAACAATTATTTTTTTCTCAATTATTCATCAACGAATAAATGTTACTTTTATGTATTATATCTCATACTTAAAATATAAATATGCTTCAAATATAAATATTTAAGGGGAAGTTTCATGTTTACTTTGATTTTCTAAAGTATTTCAATAAACTAGGGTCATAGTTTCTTTGTCAATGAACTGTCTGAAATTTAAATATAAATAATTAATGATAATTGAGATGTAATTGATATTCAGATCATAAAAATTAGAACAATTAAAAATGCATGAATTTTTTTGTGAAAAATTTGAAGGTTTGAATTATTAGTTAAAAAAAAAAAAAAGAAGGACCCCCTTTATCTCCATTACAATCCCTCTCATTTCAAATTTTCGTGTATACGAATAGCTAAAAATAGGAGGTATATCCCCCTTTTTACAATTGCTAAAAGTAACTTTAGTGGAGGTCTTATCATTCCCCAATTCCAAAAAAAAATTGGCGAGGGAAATGGTGGCAATACTTGGTGAAAATTACGAGTTACTTATTAATCAGAGAAATTAACATATTTTTTCATTCTTTTATTTAAATCTTTTAGATTTTTAAAAAGTTTTTGTACTAATTTCCTTTAATTTCATACATACGAGGATAAAATAGTCATTTTGTAAGCATATAAATGTGAAAATGGATAGAAATTGGCCATAGAGACATTTTGTGCATATTTTTAAAAGGTTGGGAACCTACCACCTTGAAAAAAAAAAGTTGGGGATTTATTGTTACTTTTGGCAACGACTGTGGACCTTTTCTGAAATTTACCCTTTAGGCGTCCATGATCCTTCCACTGGCATATATTGACTAGAGGATCAGCAGTAGAACCAATATGTAAGAACATCGAAAAGACGGTTGCAAGAAAACCCAAGAGAAAAACCCTCGTTACCATCTCTTTGCTTGCTTCCAACAAAAAAGGACTTGTTAAATAATGTGACCCATGAATGTGTTAATGATGAATAGCGTTTCAAATAATTTTTTCAAAGAAATTCAATGAAGCCGTTGCGATTTTGTGCATAAAGAAATATGAAGGTGTCTTTATATATAGAGGTCGAATTTGTGTTCTAAATCGTAAGATTTGATGGAAAAGGAAAGGCAAATAATCCTACTTAGACTCGAGTTAGAGTTTGCACTATTGGATTGATTGAAATTTGGAAACTTGGGATTACATTCATTTTTCAATTTAGAAGTTGGAAACGCATTCGTTTCACGTCCATTTTTTTTTTTTTAACTTTTACGTTAAAATATAAGGAAACTTTTGGAAATATTTTTATTTTGGATAAAGCATCATTATTATAAATATATTCATGTAAATCCTGAATTTTTATTTACTAGATACTTCCTAATATTTACTTATTTAAAAAAAGGGTTAATTTCAAATTTTGTCCCAGTTAGTATCGCCTGAGCCTCCACCTTTTTTTTGACCTACTAGGTCCCTCACCTTTCAATAACTCGCACGATTGGTCATTCTCGACAATTTCTGTCAATTTGCCATTAAGTCCTTAAGCAAATTACCATTTATTCCCTTATATTTTTAAATATATATATATATATATATTTAAAAAAAGGGAGGGGGAACTCCCCCATTGTGATGCCATTTCCAGCAGTCAAAGGAGGCCTTTTTCTTTTAAAAAAAATATATATATGTCTATATATATATATATATATTTTGTTCTTAAACTTTTTATTTTTTAATTTAAAAATATAAGGGATGTAGTGGTAATTTGACTAGAGATTTAATGAAAAAATTGACGGAAAACACAAAAAATGCCAACCGCGCTTGAGAGTTATTGAAATGTTGGACCCAAGGTGGTACTAACTGTAAAGGTTGAGGACGAAATGTGAAATGCTTTAAAAGATATTGAATAACATAGCATATTATCCAACATTTATATAATAACAATGTATGTTATTCCTTCTTCTTTTTTTTCGCATTTTTATTATTCTTTTGTAATAATATTTTTTTAACATCGAACCCCACCTCAACCCCTAGCCGGCAGCTACTAGTGACCGGCCTACTGGCCAATCGGAATCAAGTGTCTGGGCCAGTGAATGGGCAAGAGGAGAGGGGGTGGGGTGGGGTAGGGTTTATGAGTAAAATTTAATTAAATAATAATATAAATAAAAACCAGCAAGTATTTTTGGAATTTTGCATACTACCAAGTATTTTTGAAAAAGAAAACTATAGTTTAAAAGTAAATGGTATAATTTCCCCAAAAGGGGGAAGTTTTTAAACAATCAAAAGTTTTTTTTTTTTTTTAAATTTATATTTTCCCAAATTTCGGGACCTTTTTGTTGGGTCATAATTGGGAATCCTAACCAGCCACCCTAAACACCTATATTTAAGCACGCCTGTCGAGAGAAGCATGCTACCAAACGACTTGTTGCATTTGGTTTAGTTGTGATCATTTACCTATTTACGTTTAATGTAAATTATTTAGCACTAACTAATAATACCTTGTAATACGAGCGACTAAATATATATACTTGGAAAATAGGACAATATACCCCTTGTGTTGGTGAATTTTAGTTATCAATCCTGTAGGGCTCACGTCCACATCTACTATGTTGCCAATTGTCACTAGAATGAAATTATTACGTTTTATTTTTTGCCAAACACAATTTCTGTCCGTACATCTATATACGGGTGGGTGTGAGTTGGTTTGGTTTAGTTTTCCAATCAAAGCGAAACCAAGCTGAAACCCTCGGTTTTTAGTCTTTGCACTGAAACCGACTGGCTCTCTCTTGGAATTAGGCTGACTTCACTTCAATCGGTTCGATTTTTCATTGGCTGATTTGATTAGTTTGAAACAAACCTCCCCCAGAAACTTCCACCATTCGCTTAAAACCTACCTAGATGTGTAGAGAGCTTGTCAAGGTTATCTTTTTTCCCCCAAGTTTGGGCCTAAGACCTAGAGATTTTGCCAGAAACTGCCAATTTTCCCCTGCTAGCCATAGCCCCCTCTACCGTTATGAATTGTGGTTTGAACATAATATGGTGTTATAATAAAAAATTGTAATGGCAATATAATTACCTTGTGGAAATTCCCCTTATTAGAAATGTAGGTTACCAAATTTATCCTTGCATTTTTTCAAGGGGCCCGTATGGTTCCTGTTTCAAAAATTAAAACTCAAGAGAATTAAACAAGCTCAAATGTTAACCAAACCAAGCAAGTGAAGTTACACCATAACAGAAGAAGTTTGTAGAAAGATATTGAAAAAATAGTGTTATAATATCATCGCCACCCATATTAATCTTCAAGTTACAATATCTTTAACCAGCAACTAAGTAATACATCCCCTTCAAAAAAAAAAAACAAAAAAACTAAGTAATACATTAATAAATTATGGCATCAAAACGTTATGCACACACATTCAAGAATCATCAATAAATTAATAATCAAGAATGTTGGTTAAATGAAAGCCACAAGTGATTGATCTTTGTGGATATATATGTCATATGTTAGAAATAATTTGCAAGCTGTTGCTGGTGAGTTTGGTTGAACTGAGAATCGCACTTTTCATTTCTTCCATGTTATTCCTAGTGCAGTTTTTAATCTTCATCAGTCGATCCAAGCACATTTCTTGTTCAGTAATTGCGATGCTGAGCCATTTCCTGACTAATAATGCTATTTATCTATACTAGACACTGTAGTTGGTATTTTTCTATTGGATAATAAATAGGTGAATGTCTCTATGTATTTATAATTATTCACTCATCCTCCAATGTAAAAATGCCAACTCCAGTCTAGATAAATAGCACTATTCTTTTCTGACTTCTCTAAAAATTGTTGTCTAGAACTCGTTTCCAGGGCCTATTTTAACCATGGACATTGACATGTAGACGTGCTCAATCGCTTCCTTAACGAGGAGTTCACAATGAACTGACGCGATTTGCATTGAAAAAGGGCACTTATGATCACACTTCTCAAAAGAAATGTGCCTTTTAGGCAAAGAAGACAGATTCACGAGTTTATTTACTGCAACTTGTAGAGACAATAAGGTAGCTTCTTTCGTCTTTACTGTTATCCATGCAGAGAATTTTGAAAGAAGCCAAGCATGATTCAGGATAAATACAATGTTCGGTTACACGCAATTTTTGTTGCATCTTTTTCTTTTTCGGGGAAGAGGGGAGCTCTCAGCCTTCTGCATTGGAACAACAATTCCATATATTGTGGCGAAATCGCGATGATGAGAAGAATCAAGACAATGGAGGATATGGAAATTATAATCACGCGTACGTATGTTTTCCTACGATATTCTATGTCCTCCATTTCAGTATTTGCAATGCTGTCGAAATTCTCCACTGAATATACTTAACTAAGAAATTCTTAGAGGAAACAGACAGAGAGAAAACCTTGGATTTCTCAGATTCAAATGACAATCTACTTAACTAAGAAAAACATATTATCACATAGGAAATTAATTGATCTTTTTTGTCAAGTATACAGCCTGAAAACCATAAAAAATTTCTGATAACTTGAAGGTATAAGAACAATATAACATGAATAACCAACAGGCCTTTTAATGTATAAATAAATGCTAATTAGTCCTTCTGGATGCAAAAACTTTAAGTGTTTTTATGATAAAATCAAATGACATAGGAACAACAAGATGAGTTGAAAAATATATAACACATATTTATTCTCAATTTGTCCATTTCATCTATGTATCATTGGCCTGCATTCTAAAGTTGAGGCTGGATTTTCCGAGTGATGGCTGGCCAATTTACACCATGGCCCTCTTTCATTATGTGCGAGTTCAAGGTGGGCGAGATTAATTTTGTTTGGAATTTGAGAGAAACTCTTAATTTGTGTATTTATAGTGAATGGTGTTTTAGATAAAAATAAGTTGGAGTCTGATAAGGTAATTCCTTATATTTTTATTCTTTGTTATGCCTTGGATAAATCATCATATGCATAGAAGACAGACACATAAATTTGGCAACAGATGAATGAACACTATTTAAGGCATAAAAAATTACTCTATGTCCAAAAGAAAATATTCTAAACTTGAAATTTCTGTATTTTGTACTGATCAACTAAAAAAACAAGACAAAGTGATCAGCTGTACATCCCGAAACGAGCAGGAACTAGGTCAGACTTCAACCAAGAATCGCCTTGCAAGAACGGACCAGCCGTAAATTTCAAGGCGTCTTCCCTCTTTATAACTTTGTATCCCGGCCACTTGATTCTTCCCGAAGTACTGGCCCCCGTCCCCTTGTTGTTATACTCCGCGTAATATAGAGTCTTTAGTGCAAAATCTCCATCCCATTCTTGCCAACCTTCCGGCGCTATCAAGTCACCAATCTCAGTTTCCATTATAATGGTTCTCGAGTATTCCTTCCACGGCCTGCCAAGGTAACACTTGAAGTTCGCCTTCTCAGGCTCGAATTTAGGATCTGCCAAAATGCGGCAGTTTTGTAGCACAATCCCTGTGGTTTCTCTTTTGTCTGCCCTTCCTTGAGCTGTAATGATGTTTTTTTGGTTGGCCATTGGTTTTTTAACGTAGATCATGCAATTCTGAAATATTGCTGCTGCATCACCAAAGATGAAATCGACTGTCCCTGTGATGTAACAACTTCGGTAGAACTGTCTATGAGTTTGAGCATATAGTGTGTCTTGGTACCCCTCCATTCTACAGCTAAGGAAAATTGAGCGATCGGCCTGCACGCGAAGAGCCACTGCCTGTTGCTTTTCTGGACCGGCTGTGTTTCTGAATCCGATAGATTGAGCCATGAATCCTTCTCCTAGAGCAGCTACATCCAATATGGATAGAGCAACATGAATAAGGCTAGACAAGTAATAAATATACAAATACATGAAATTTTAGCCTAACAAAATTCTTGGAATGATGTTAAGTAAGAGACGTCTGGTGATGTAATAATGATGCAAATATCAAGACATGACTACACTCTCCTTAAATCACATCAACAGTTAGTATTATGCCACATCATCTATTCAGGTGGTGCCTGGGCATTTTCTTAAAAAAGTCCTAGTTTATTACATGCTAAATTTTGCTGTTTGGAATGTTGGTACAACTTCTAGGAATGTTCCAGTATGAGATATCACTGGCGTTGTAATGATGCGGCATAATATCAGGACATGACTATATTATCTTTGAATCACATCAACAGTTAATATTACGCAACATCATCTATTCTGGTGGTGTCTTTAAAAAATTCCTAGTTTATTACATACCAAAAGTTGCTGTTTGAGATCGGAAGACTCCATCAACATAATTTTTGCTCCCTGTGATAATGCTCTTCTGCGATCCTTCTCCAAAGAGGGTAATATTTTCCATCTTTTTAGTAACTATAACATTCTCTTCATAGACACCTTCTTTGACATAAATAACATATCTGCAATAATTGTCAATAATTTAAATTTTCAAACCATTTCCTCCAAGTTATGAAATTAGCAAACTTGAAGAAGACAAAGGCGCATACCGTCCTGTGTACTTCTCCGGCAATGCCTTTAACGCTTCGTTGATGGTTTTATAATTTCCGCTACCATCTTTTGCCACGGTAACGTTAGGAGTCTGTTTTGGGCCATCTGTTTTAAGAATTCTCCGGTCATCTTCATTCATCCAACTCGGGAGTCCATCCTCGTCAGACAAAAGATTTCGTTTGACATTAGAAACTTGGATTTTGGTAAAGACAGACGAAACCTCAGAGACGAGAGCCAAGGCGTTGCTACTGAGTTCATTAACAGTTTTCAAGAGCTTCTTGAATTGATTCTTCTCCTCCCCATCGGGGAATCCGTCAATACACGTCTGTTGGTAAGACATCACGGCGCTCAACCAATTGTTGATATCCGGCGTTTTCAATGAAATCTTGGCCAAATCCGTGCCCTCAATAGTAGAAATGGAACTCTTTAGCTCTTCCTTGGCATCATCAAGAAGTGTCATACAATCATTAAATGCAGCCTTTCTAAAGGGCGTGGCGAATTTGATACTCTTGGCTTTCTCAATAACCTCATCAATCCCCTCGGAGACAACCGTCATTGAGGCCTGGAGGATCGCTTTCGGCTGAGCCGCATCGCCCTTGATCGTCTTGAGGAGGCTGTCCAGACATGTTTGCTCATAATCTGTACCTGCACAAACTGTTTTTACAGCCTTTTCTGCTGTCAGCACAGGATTCGCGGGGGAAGACGAGGAGGAATCCTTCTTGGATGACTTTTCGGAATGATTGTCATTCACAATATCCCCGCCGCCTTGTTGTTTATGATCATTGTTGTACATAACCGCGCCTATAGCAGCGCCAACGATAAGAAGGACAACAACAATTGAAACAACGGCGATAGTGATCCTCTTCCTAATCTTTTGCTGCCTCTCTTGCTTTCTTCTTTCGGTAATGAGGTCAAAATCTTGGAACGCCATATCAGGTAGGGCAGGAGAAACTCTGCCTTGGCTTTCTGAGACTGATCAAGCCAGCCAAGGCAGTTTGAATGAAAAAGTTTTTCCCCCTCCTTTTTCTTCTTATTCTTTTATGGGATTGTTCCTTTGTTGTTGTTATTCTTTTTCTAGTAATAAAAATAGTGTGATTCCTTAGTTTCATGACATGTCAAGGGATGGATTGGAGAAATTTCAGGTCCTCTCACTAAAATTGGTTTTCAGACAATGGATGAGGTAAAACAGATTTTTAGCGCCTTTTCTTCTCGTCCCGGAACTCTCCTTAAATATGCGCCTTATCTACTTTCTCTATCACCATTTCTTACACGTAACCTACAATACTAACTAGTACAAGTGTATTTTCTATCGAAACAATGCGCTCTTTATAGAGACCGCAATTGTAAAATACAAAAAACCATACCAGTAAAAAGTATCAGCATTACTCGTCTTATATAAAAGATGAATCACATCATATATATATATATATATGTATATATATACACACATTTATTTAAAGCAGTGATAAAATATTTAAGGGGAAGAATAACACTGGGTCCATAGCGGGTTGGAGGAAGACAAAGGTGAGAGAGAGAGAGAGAGAGTTAGGAAATAAAATAGCATTTATAAAAGGTCCAACAGGTGCTCTCGTTTCGGAGTTCGGACTACACATAAGACCTTCTATAGAGTATTTTATCATTTCTTGGGGGTGCCACATAGATTGGTTTATGGAGAGCTTAGCATAGAGATATTCATCTCCAATGGTTTAGGGTGGATTGCTTTTTATACTGTTAGAATTATTGAAAATTAGTATAAGTTATCTCTAGTGGTCACGTGAATTGCATGTAACGGGCACTTATCAAAATATGAATAGTTGATAAAGTTGTAGAGAAGATAAAAAAAAAAAAAAGAGAATTTAAATGATGTTGCAGAAAAATTCCAATGGACATTCCGTTGGATATGCTCTAATAAGAGTAACTTGACAAACCTAATGGTCCACGGAAGTGAAGATAAATCAAGCACACTTAATAAGAAAGTTAATTTCGGGTCACATTCTATTTTTCTTCCTTTTAGATTCTAAAATTTCTAGACTCACCACCTGAATAAGTAGTATTAAGTTGAATTGTAATAGACAGACATGCAAAATGAATTTGTAAAATAATGTAAAAAACTTCTAAAATTATAATAATTATTATTATAATAAAAGAGTTATTATTAGTTAGAAAAAATTAATTTTTGGTTGAAACATAGACATAGGCTAAATTTTAAAAAATAAAAAATAGACATTATGATCAACAAGACCCATTAATTGTTTATTTGTACTACAAGGTTCACACGAAACTTTGAGCGGGAATTTTTTGCTTAACAATTGAGCTTCATATGATAGAAAGATTAGAGTTTGGCAATTAATGTTGCCAGAAAAGGATATTATACTTTGAAGAGTATTTTGAATGAATATGGAAGTGTGGTGTCAATGACTAAGAGCATTTCAATGTGAGGGGAAAAAAAGTTAAGAGGAAAAAAGCCAAAGTGGAAAAATGAGGGGGAAAACATATTTTCAAATAATGTGTAGGGGAAAATTTGTGTGGAAAACACATGTGGCAATATTTAATTGGTTGTTTTAAATTTTGTTGGCAAAAAAGAAGGGACAAATAGGTTTTTCCATCCTTTAAAGCATACACTATTTGGTTTTGTTGGGGAGAAAAACCCGAAACATTGGGAATGCTCTAAGATTGGTGAACTTTGAAATATAATTATTTTAAAATATTGAAGACTAAATTTTATACTTTGAAACCTGAAGGGTTGAAATAGAAGTTTCAAATACATGAGGGACCTACTAATCAGTCATAGAAACTGAAGGGCCTGTCTTTGCAAGGAAATCATTATCTTAAATTGCAACCTCACACCCTTGTAATGGGCCAAGTCTTCAAGTACCGAAACGTCACAAATCTATTTTATTCTTCAAAAATATGCCGAAGAATATAATTCAAAAATAAGTGCAGATTTGTTCTATTATTATTAATTTTTTTTGGGGGTTAAATAACAACTAAGTCACGTGAGTATCTCAGCTACATGATTATTATTATTATTATTATTATTATTATTTATTTATTTATTTATTTTTTTTGGGATCCATTTCTTGTTTGTTGGAAGTAATGAAGGCTTGTTAGACTAAATCTCTAACAGCCTAAGATAAGCTTTTATATGATAGCCGAAATTTGTCTTTTTTCCCGCTTGCAATTGATTCAATGACGTGTTATTTTGGTTAATGTTCATGCATGATACATCAGAATTATTATGAATTGTTTTTCCTTCACCATATGCTTCGAGAACAAATATATCTTCTCGGCTCTCTATTTTATTAGGTTTGGATCTTTTCTTCTTTTTTTCTTTTTTTTTTTAAAGACAGAGTAAGATCATTAAATTGCTGTGGGTGAATGCGCTAGTGGCTTTGTCTAAAATGTTCTGCTTTTTATAAAGTATTTGTGAAATGTTTATATTTGTCAAGAAAGCCTAATAATAATTGGATTCAATACTTTAAATTCAATATTGATTAAACGAGCGCGATAATAAGGAGTGACTTCTAGCCATTTCTTAGCGACATGTGTATTAAAATAAAAATTTTTAAGTTAAAGAAAATTATAGTCACTACACGGCACTACAATGACCCTCGACAGTTGTAACTACAAGCTCTCATTGCTTTCACACAAGTGTTAAGAGATCGGAAAATCTCTTACTAACTTGATTGGACTCTTGTTTCTTGATCGGTTACAAACCAAGCCTTCCACCTATTTATAGTTCCTCTTCCTTATAATAAGCAGTGGAGATAGGTACAATTTAACGGCTATGATTTATCATCTATAATACTGTATGCTATGATTTACCTTTTTTTTAAATGAACGTACACTTGCACCTCTTGATTAGTTTTCAACGAAAACATTATACCCACCAACCGGGGAAAAAATGTAGATGTGTAGCAGTCAACTGACCCAAGAAAAAAAAGAAAATAAAAGAAACTCAATAATAGTTAGTAATTGTTATACTAGAGACCATATAAGTACCATTAAAAATGATATATGGAGACCGAGTTCTGCTATTTACAGTGAATCATTTACAAAATAGGGTAAATTCACCGTCTTATTCTTAAATCTATTTTTTCCCAATCATACAATAAACATGAATAAGATTGTGAATTTATTCTCATTTTGTAAAAGATTGCTAAAATAATTACCTACAAATGGTATTTCACATTTAAAATATATAATATCTCATTATGGACACAGTGTACATGTGGCTCACAAATGACTCCAGATCGGAAGAGTCACACGTGAACCACATGATGAATGGGTGTCTGTTGGTGTCATGTGGCACACATGTAGTGCTTATGTGGTTGCTAACTAAGTGTCATATGTGTGCACGAGGTCTCTCTAATGGAGACTATGTGATCCCCATATCATTTCTTAAGTACCATTTATAATTTTGTATGAACAAGTCCTTGCAGGTAATAATTTACTTAATTTTTTACATTTAGGACGTTTGGCATGATCTTATTTTTTACACATCGCATCAAGTTCAAATCAAATATTATCACATGAGCACATGTATGTGTATAAAAAGTTAAGTAAAAATTGTATATGCACATAGATTTATTGATTTGTGGTTCGAATGAGAAATGACATTTGTACATAATGTGTATAATTTTTGTACACACCCCTTTGTATTTATTTAAATATCTTTTGCTCTATCTTTTTTGAAATCACAACTTTTGAAGAATGTAGATAAATTCAGAGATGTGTGTATAAGAGTTGTACACTTTGTGTGTACAAATAACACTTCTCTGGTTCGAATTGTGCTCCAGTGGTTAGAATATCTGAGTTCTGAACTGGAAGTCCCAGGTTCTAACCAGACCTGCGCCTCCTCGAATTTCCCTCCCTTCCCTATATTCCCCCTGTAGCCAAAAAAAAAAATAATAATAATAATAACAATAATAGATTTATTGATTTTGTATGTCATACCCCAAATGAATTCCCTGTAGAATTAGAATCGTCCTAATTACTAATATTTAATAACACACTCACTAGTTGTAGTCGTTGACATTTCAGTAATAACATTCGAAGAGATAATAACATGCCCATAAAAGCTTTTTTATGCCCATGAAGTTGGACAACTAAATAAATGTTTTAAAAGATAAGAAAATTCTATATGTAAAAAACTCTACCCAAATTGTATTACAAAATAAGGTAATTTAACTGTTTTAGCCTCGTGTATTGGAGGAATTAGTGCTAATTGGTCGTCGGACCCGACCCATTTTCAAAAATGGCCCTTGACCCTTTTTTACACTTCAAAAATAAATCCAATAATACTTAATTTTATCAATTTCAAAATTACCCTTCACCACTACAAGGGAACGACTCCAGGTTGAACCTCAATGCCCATCTCCGGCTGTTGCTTTCCTCCGGCCAGTTCATCTGAGTTTCGACCGGTGAGCAGGCAGCTAGAACATTAGTCCACAGTCATCACTCAGCGGGTAAGCTTTCATTCCTCAATTTTTTTCTAACCATAAATCATAAATTCCTAATTCCCTAACTCCTAATTGGGAGTCCCATTCATCCCATATTTCCATTATCTAGTTTTTGTCATCATGTGCTTCTTCTTCCACTATAAATTAAAAAAAAATGATACTTAGCATTTCAAAAATCCCATTCACATGTCTTCTGTGTTGTGTGTTTAAACTTGACGCCTCTATTGTAGTAATGCTTTGCCAATTTGGAAATCACATAACGTTTATTGATGAAATATCTGGATAAAGCTCTAGTGTAATTGGTCTTATCCTCTGATATATCTATTTTTCCCTTTGCTCGAATGTTTTTTGGAGCGTACCTTGGACTCACTGGAAATAGGATATTTAGGATATCAACACCAACTGATGCTCTATATGTAGGGCTTAGAACACATTATGTGCCTTATCGGAGCTTAGATGCAATGAAGAAAGATCTATTAGCAGCTATCTTGTATGTGTTCCAATTCTTTCTTAATATATTCTAGTTTTGTGGTATCTGGTTTAGCTATGTGAATCTTATTATGTAATGAATTGATGCTGAAAAATTGGACAAAGTTTTAAAATTGAAAACCCATTTTGGGATTATTATTATTATTATTATTATTATTATTATTATTATTATTTTGGTTGGAGGGATGATCCTAGCACTTTAAACATGATGTGTTGAAATAGTATCCACAAGGTATTCGGTTCTACCTGAAAATATTTAAGCAGCTGAAAAAGTGAAAAGAAGCAAGCCAAATAATAATTTTAATCTTCATAGTAGAACATCATTTTCTGAGCCTTGAAGTTGAATCTAAACTTTTAATTGTATATTTGAAATAATGTATTTTGATTATTTAAACTTTTTCATGTTTAAGTTTCATCATAGTAGTCAATTATATAGACTTATGCTAGTTTCACATCTACCCGGCCCATTGTACCTTCAACTTCTCTAAATCAATGGACCTTCAACTTGCACATGAGCAGATGTTCATTCAATCAAAATTTTGTGTCACGTCCCTAATAATTCTATGCTTCTAGATGGGGATGCAAATTCGAATGTGCTCTAGAATATGAACAATATATACATCCAATTTAAGAACAAATAAACTTGTCAAATGGGAATGATTTGTAAGACAATTATGATGATAATTATTTGAATAAACAAATCTGTGAGAAGTAACAAGACTATTTTTGAATTGGTCAACGGTTATGTGCTTGGGTCGTCTTCTCCATTAATTAATAATAATGTTAGCTTACACGATTTTGAATTGATTAAAATTGAATATATAGACATGCTAAAATTAAAATTTAACTTGATGGGAACATGCATCCATTCCATATTATAGATCTTCACATGAAAGTGGAGATTGGTCAAAAACATGTTTAACAAGCAAGGTTGTTGATCAAATATAGGAGACATGGGGAGGGGAGAGGAAATAGGAGAGGAACATGTGTGGTTTAAATTCATGACTTCGTGTTCAAAACTTGAGAATTTAATCATTACAGATCTGTTTGAATCACATGATTTTTCTTGTTATTAGAAATCATATTTTTATTTTATTGTGTTTAAACTGAAGAAGTCAAAATGATTAACTATACACTTGTGTTTGATATGTTGAGCTAATTTAGTTTCAAGAATTAAATAAATAAAATTAATGATTTAGACTCCTTTATTTATGTTGGTGATGCTTGTTCACAAATCCTAAATGTAAGTTTTCAATTAAGCTATGAGTTACATTTCATTTAATTATTATCATTATAGTGCACATATAAATGTTTAAATTTATATATTATCTCAAAGGGGTCAAAGATGGTTGATTGGAAAATGGTAGTAATTCGTACTAATACTAATATTATAAAAATTCATCTTTATTTATTTCAAGTAAACTCTTTTTAAGTATATATAAGAGAAATACACCTCTTATAGCAGTTGAAGCAACTTTGTCCTTATTTCCTACAACTCCAAAAAACGAAGAGAATACGAAGACTATTTTTTCATGACACTCTCTTATTCTCATTCATTGTTCTTCTGAGTACTTTGCTTTGGACTGTTGTCATTTTTCTTTATTTGGCCAACCCCTAGACAAAGAGCTAAATTGATCCAGTCTTTTCACTTACTAAGCTTACTAAATGAGTTCAAGTTGCAAATTTTGTTTTAAATATTTCAGAGATCGGAAGAGCACACGTCTGAAACTTGTAAAATTGTTGACAGGAAATCAATTGTCCTATTTCTTAATGCATTTGAAATCATACCTTAAGCATCATGCCTTATGTTTTAAATTCCATGAATGACACACATTATATTTTTATTATCATGAACAGACCGATCTGTTAATGAGTCTTTCTACAGATCTATAGACAGACCTATCAACATACCGGTCGGTGAATGAGTCTTTTAACTGACCTATAGACAAACCTATCAACATACTGGTCTGTTAATGAGTCTTTTAACAGAACTATAGACAGACTTGTTCTGTTAATGTGTATGCTACAAATAATTTTTGTTATCTTATTATGTGGTTGCAGGATGGAGTATGTAATACCCGTTGGAGATAGGTTTGAGGGAAAAGTGACAACAATTAGTACCCCTGCTAATGTTGAGAGTGTGTACGAAGTTTTGGATGTAACATATAGACGAAATCTGAGGCGAGGGCGTTTTGGCAAAATTTACAAAATGAGGAAAATGCAAATTTCTGGGCAATTGTTACATGGGTTGTTACTGAGGATGGTGAAATTTGTAAAAAAAGATGAGTTATGGTTTGACCTAGGTGAAGGAAAGGCTGTTCGGTTTTCTTTTTATGAATTCACACTTGTCACAGGTTTAAATCCAGAGGATGAAACTACTTACCAAGACAAAATAGAGAGGACAGGGACACTCTGGGATACATACTTTGAAGGAGCAATTAAAGTGACTCCTTCAGAATTATATGATGCATTTGAAAGATGTATGGATATGGAAGAGAAATACAATCAGGGTTTAGTGTATATATTAGAGAACTACACTGAATTTAGTGACTCCGCGTGATTTGAAGTCATGATATTGTAACGAATTCCTGTGAACAATGCTCGGGTCCAATGTTCATACCCAGCTCCTTCTAAATATTCCCAGGCCTTAATCTCATAGCTATGTAGCTGTCCCATGTACTTATTGAAGTCCTCAACAATGTATGTTGTAGCAGCCTTTTTATATAGTGATAAGCTCTCCGGCCACTGGAACTTGGTTCTTACATTGCCTTGAATATGATACATACAATGAGCATGATGTGCATTGGGATAAACATCTTCAATGCCCTTCAATAAACTACCATTCCGATCATATACAAATACAAGATCCTCTACATCGCCTGTGAGTTCCTTCAACTTGGAAGAATTTAAACAAACAATTGAAGGTTTCAGGTGAAAATTTTGTGTAACATGTCAAAGTCACTTGTAAAGAATATATCTGACTATCAGACTCGTATTTTCCGTTCATTATTTCGCCTAATTCAATTTAGCTAAAGGAAGAGTTGCATATAAAAATTATCATCCTATTATTACGAATCTTGTCTTTTATTAGATAAAATATCCACTGAATTATAAAATGTAGTAATAAAATATAATCGAGTGACTACGAAGAAAAATGGTACGCTTGCAGTTTCTTTTATGGTATGAAACATATCCACTTGTGTTTTGTTGTTGTTACGGTCTCCTAATATAGAAGTACAATTAGTCTCTTTTCTAACTCAAGTTGAACTAACAAACGCCACACTCAAGTACTATGGTACAGAGAAACAATTTTCAATGGAAGTTTCGGCCAGCAAATGAAGAGTTACATTTTGGCCAATTCAATGTAGTTGAAGGAAGATTATGCTTAACATGTCAAAGTCACTAAACATGTCAAAATTGTCATTTTCATGTCGTTTTACTATTAAATGTTGCACTCAAATACTTATCAATACAAACTGTCATGTGCAAAGGTCTGATAACTGACGGTTTGTTATTAGGTCTGTTAATGGACCTATAGACAGACCGGTCTGTCGACCGACTTCTTGACAGACCCGAATCTTCCGTCCATCATTTCGCCTTATTTAATTTAGTTAAAGGACATGTTACATATAAAAATCATTTTTTTATTGGTACGAACATTGTCTTTGTTAAATAAAAGATCCACTCAATTTTACAGCGTTGTGACAAAACATAATCGATTAACTATGAAGAGACACTGTCTTCTTTTAGTATTATTGTTACCGATCTTTGAAAGGGATGTATGAATCATCTCTTTTCTTCTCAACAAAATAGTTGTCGTTGATCATTTAGTCCAAGTCAATTTAGTTGATGGTATAGTTACATATAAGATTCATCGTCCTATCGTGACGAGCCTTGTCTATTGTTGTCGTTAAGGTCTCCTAAAAAGGAAGTACGACTAAACTCTCTTCTTATTCTAATGGATCAACGTAAAGAACTACAATGGAACTGAAGTTGAACAAAAAATTGAAGGGTTTATGTGATAATTATGTGTAACATGTTAAAGTCACTAAACACGCAAAGAGGTTTGATAACCGACCGGTCTGTTATTAGGTATGTCGACAGACCTATAGACATATTGGTCTATTTGTAGGTCTGTCGACAGACTTACTGACAGATTCGTATTTGCCGTTCATCATTTCGCCTTATTCAATTTAGTTAAAAGAAGAGTTACATATGAAAATCATCGTCATATCGGTACGAGCCTTGTCTTTTGTTAGAAATTCTATCTACTGAATTGTATAACGTTGTGATGAAACATCATCGAATGACTACGAAGAAACAATATGTATATTTTTTTATTAGAATACAAAAAAGCAATAGATGTTCATCGATATTTCTTTTGTTATACAAGTGTCTTTTGTTTATGAGTTGGTTGTCTTTTATTGTTGTTAACAGCATTTGAAATGGAAGTATGACTCATCTCCCTTCTTATTCTAATATATATTGTCGTTGACTGTAGAGAGATGCAATGGAACTAAAGTTGAACAAAAATTTACAGCACTTTATGTGAAAATTGTACGAAAACATATTACGTGACCATTAAAGAGAAACTTACTATCATCTTATTCTCTTTTGAGTACGTCAACCTCGTCTTGTCCTACAAATTTCACTGAGTCTGTCAACAGACCACCAGCAGTCTGTTAACAGACTCGTCGAGTGTTTGACCAAAAAAAAAAGCCTACGCCTTCAAATTTTTTTTTATGTGTGCTGGTATTTATGATCAATTTCCAGTACCTCCAATAGTGAAAATAATATAGGAATTCATCTAAATGGTGTGATAATTAAAAAAACCCCAATGTAGAATAATTGTAAAATCTATACATTAGACTAAACAAAATGTGTATATCAACGTGAGAATTCTTACCAAATAAATGGAGATTGTTTATTAGCTTTTCATTCTACTACTTATTTTAGTGGCAGGAAGAAATTTTGTCATGAAACATTATGCACAAATTTGGGAAATAAGGAAGAAAGTATAACGATCAGTTTTGGAGAGAACCCATGCATATACTTACACTAATTGTATAGAACATAAGGGTGTCTGTGGCTTTTTTTTATTGGTAAATAAGTTATTTTGATATGATATTAAGGATGTTTTAGACATTTTAGTATATGTGAGGCCTTTTGGACTTAAGAAGCCACTTTACATAAGTGAGCTTTGACCAGGGCCATTTTGAAAAAACCCCCCCGTGTATTGTGTGATTGGATATTAATTGTCCAGAATTAAGATTTTCTCCTTTTTTTTTTAAGAAATTTTGTGAAAGTTCTTTTTTTCCCCAAATAGAAAGAAAGAAGGTAAAATGGCAGTCAATGCATGCTCATGTGAACTCCTTTTTTTGGGGGGATAATTTGAAAAATACAAAGGTTTTGTACACACTTTTTAAAATTAAGGTGCATTATGGTTTTTTTTTTTTTTGAAAAATCAGGTATTTCAACTGTTTTTATACACAACAATCACAATTCACTAAAACACCAAGTCACATTAAAAAAACTCGTCAAAAACACTGAGTCACACCAAAACAACTAGTCAAAACACCGAGTCACAATAAAAACAATTCGTAATTCGCAACAAAAACAACTCGCCAAAACATCAAGTCACAATTAAAACAATTTGTCAAAATATGATACCATATGTAACGACCCGCTCCACTTTGACATGATATTGTCTGCTTTGGGCCTAGCTCGCACGGTTTTGCTCTTGGGCTTCTACCCCAAAATGCCTCATGTCAAATGGAAGGGATCTCTTAACTTATAAACTGGTCTCCTTTTCTTCACCCAAACGATGTGGGATTGAGGCTGTCACAATCACCTCACCTAAAGGGGCCCAACGTCCTCGTTGGTCTTCCGATCTCCCGGTTGGGCTCGGCTCTGATACCATCTGTAACGACCCGCTCCACTTTGACATGATATTGTCCGCTTTGGGCCTAGCCCGCACGGTTTTGCTCTTGGGCTTCTACCCGAAAAGGCCTCATGTCAGATAAAGTGGGTCTCTTGGCATATAAACTGGTCTCTCTTTCTCTACCCAAGCGATGTGGGATTGAGGCTATCACATCGAGTCACAACAAAAACAACTCATCGAAACAAATCAAACACAACTCCAACATACCGAGTCACAGCAAAAATAATACGTTAAAGCACCGAGTCAAATCAAATACAATCCTAAACACTGTGTCACAAGAAAAACAACTAGCCAAAAAAATCAAACACAACTCCAAAACACCGAGTCACAATAAAAATAACTCGCCGAAACACCGAATCACAACTGTACAACAACTCAGCGGGACAACCGAGTCACAACAAACACAACTACTTGCTGGAACACCTAATGACAATAACACGACAACTCGCCGGAACAATCGAATTACAACAACACAACGAAGTTGTTTTGATGTGAATCAAATTAGTTTTTTTCAATTGAAACACTAATATGGCGAGTTATTGATTGAAACATTAATCTGGTCCAGAAAATCAAATTTGAAACATTAATTCAATACTAATTTTCAAACACTAATTCTCAATTGAAACACTAATTCAGCATAACAACACAATCTCATCTGGAACAATTAAATTATTATTTCTGCATTGAAATACAATCCGATTCAACACAATCTAAAACAAAACGATTAAACAAAATTAAGTTTCAGTCAGATCCAATACAATTATTAAACAAAATGAAGTTTCAATTAGATTCAATACAATATGAAACAAAAAGATTAAACAAAATTAAATTAAAAACCCTAATTTGAAACACTGATTTTAAAGACAATCTCGTCGGGAACCAATTGATGCAGATGATGAAAGGAGTAGGAGGCAGTTGCAACGATGACAGAAGGAGAATAAAGGGGCAGTGACGACGATGATGAAAGAAAGAGGCAGCTTCTCGGCGGTGGCTGCGATGACTGATTGTAATATTAGAAAGAGAGTGAGAGAGACTGAGAGAGAGGAGACAACGACAATGATGACGGAAGGATGACGAAGCGGCAGTGGCAACGACGAAGAAGGAAGGAGGCGGACGATCAGCATAGGAGATGGTGATCGGATGAATTTTAGAGAGAGAGAGAGAGATGGTGAACAGTCGTTTGTTTTTTTGGGTTGGGGTGGGTCAGTTGAAATTTTCAAATAAAAAAGCGAGTTCTGGTTTTTATAAAATGGTATTAAAAACACCTTAAAAGACTAATTAACCCTTTTTTTGGGGCATTGCCATTCTTGTGCCTCCATTTTGGTGCAGGGTTTTGGGCCCAACCGTCTACAAAAAGCGCACCGTAAAATACAAGAAGCTACATCTCTATAAGAAATGGCATTTCTGTTTTTTTACGAAAATGCCATTTCATGTATTTTTTTTTTTTTACATTTTCTTCTTTTATTCTTTTGTTATTTTTTTCCACACTTTTATTTTATTTAATGCATCTTAATGTTACATGTGTTTACTTTGAATTTTTTTTTTAAAGTTTTTAGTCTTTTTTGTTGGTTTCGTTGTTTTAATTTAGTTCTATTCCTAAACAATTATTATTTATTTAATCTAAACTATTTTGTCTAATTCGATTCTTGTCAATGTATTATTTTTTTATAAAACGAAGGAAATTAATTTAGGAGACTGTAAACACAAAGAAGATATATTACATAAAACGTTGTAGCCAACTAGTACACTGGAAGCAATCTAAGACATTGTGGGACACAACAACATCAAAAAGTAAACAACACAAACTATGCACTGAATAAATAAAGGAATCTGACACAAATAGTAAAAAGAAATACATATGACACTCCCCGAAGTGTCACCTGCTTGCTCTTGCCGCTTCACTAGCTCATGTACCGACCCTCAAGTATATAAGTTTGAGACTGTATATTTAAATTAATTTTTATCACTTTCAATCGATCCAAGTGTTGTTATATTTTAGTATTAAAGCTCATAATTAGACGTGTACGTGAGTAGAAACACTCGTAATACTACACTGAAATATTAATAATAGCGTGTAATTGTATCGATACACCAAAGAAGAGAACACTCATTTAGCTGAATATGTTTCTGCTTTATCGATACTTGTCATTTCAGTATTGATCGTATGCCGCGTCTTATTTTTATTCTTTCAATTTTTGGCTGCAAGTATTAATAGTAATATTTTATACTACCGATACTATTTTAATAGTTATCAATTACAAGCTTATATATCTATAAAACTATAACATAAATACTTTATTTCATTGAGGAACTAAGGGTAAATAAAAATACAAACTAGGAGCATATGATTGCAACTTGAATAAGTCTGATCATATTGTGATGTAATCCCATAACGCAAAGTCTGTTCGGTCACATATACATTTTCCATCTCCAGAGATAACACCCCGTGAGCTTGAGATCGGAGTCACATAGATTCTTTTATAGCGTCTACATTTTGAAAACATGAGAAAAAATGAATTCATAGAACTCAGTGAGTAACTTCTACACATACAATTTTTTTAGTCTCAAAACATGTCACGAGGGGGCCCAATTACACACTTCGGATCTTAACCGAGCTCTCCATAAACTTGAACTTGTCATTTGTTCGGATGGTACCAATCATGACATAACTTAACATGAGGACTTGGTTATTGGCTAGCTTATTGTAAACATAACTTAACATGAGGACTTGGTCATTGGCTAGCTTATTGTAACATCCTAAGTACATAAACATGATTCCGAGTATGGCCATAAACATCATGTCAATATAGTTAAGATCTTCTATGGGGTAATTACTTTTGAAAACTTACTTGAATCTTAGTGTTATGCAAGACATATAATCACTTAACAGTAACATAACCTTTTTGCAATATGATTGGAATATAAAGTTATGAAAGAATACAATAATCTTGCAACACTTAACACAATTCTTGCAACTTCATGCCATAAACATTTCTCATAATAATTGCATATAACACACATTAGATATCATCATAATCATATCATATTATACACATAGATAAGCACGTAATAGGGTGTAGAAATCACTCACAATAGGAAGCTCCCGTTTGATTTATTTTACTTAAATAAGAGGCATTGGAGTTAGAAAGTCAACTTATGTTCTGGTCCACAGTATCAATAGTGTCATCCAAGGTACCGATAGTTGATATTGTACGAACTCAAAAGTCTTAAATGCCTAGTTATAAGACCTCCAAACTTTAAGGATCAACCTATATCATTCTCAAAGCTTAGGGCCATATTATAATAATATTATAATGAGAAACACGATATACATGAGCATAATAAGTAAAGGGCTTATTTAAAAGTTGTAGATAGCAAAAGGACCAAAGTATATATATTTGATAGCGAAAATACATTGTATATGAGTTGGAAAAGTTTTTTAAAATAAGTATGTTGTATTGTATTTTTAGAGTATTGGTGTTGTAAAATAGAGTACAAGAGTTGGAGATGGCCTTAGCCATGTGAATATCCATCTAAACATTAACAACTCGCATAAACTACATGCAAATAGTGTTGGGAAAATTGTCCAATTTTCCCACTCAAATTCACATAGCGGAAACAAATAAACAGTTTAAGAAAGAGAGAGAACAAAATTTAACATGGAAGAGATTTTTTATTAATGAAAAAAAACTTTATACAACAATATTTTTCTCACTCTCATAGTCTCTCCATACTCATAACCAGAGTGGTACAATCCACCATAGTAGTCTAATTTCAACTACTACCCATATTCAATTCGCCTCGACAAAACAGAAAAAAACATTTTACCTCTTTTCTTCTCTCTCCTCAATATTTTCGCTGCCTTACCACACGTTTCGGATGTGATGTTGGGCTTAATGGTGCCAAATTTCCTAATTAAATTTGGAGAGCTTTCCTTATTTTCCAATTTTCTTTTCTTCCCCTCTAGAACTAGAATGCATTCTTGTCCTCCACTTACAAGGTTGTTTTTGACATCATAAAGGTTCTAAGTAAATTTTGTATTAGGAGCCTCTAACAATACATAATACTGAATTTTAGGCTTTACTAAACTTTTTTTTTTTTAAATTTGAATTGCTTTCAACTTCATCTTTCAAGGGCCCCCTAGACCATTGCCTAGAAGGTTTAATCTCAGGCACACTACTATATACTTAAAGAATTTAATTAGGCATATATTTCTTCACCAGTCCTTTAACTTTGAAACACAATTTTGAGTCAATACCTAACAAATAGACATAATAAAATTTGTGCACGTGGCTAACATATATTACCCAATCATATTTGGCTATGCTTGATAAAATTTTTGCACGTGGCTAATAATAATTTCCCAGTCATAATTGGTAGCCAAAATACCTAACTCATACGTCCTAACTAAAATGGACTATATACCTAGCCCAACATTTTGACAGGTAGAAGAAATAAAATGGACTAAAAATGTGATTTGTTTTGTCAACTGTCTCCTTGCTATTACATTGTAATCTTTTGAGTTGTTGAGTTTCTTATATTGGCATGGCGGAAGATTTCACTGATTCTCATGAATTCGTCTTTATCCTTTCCCACAAATTCACTTCAATATTTATTTATACTCATTAATGATTAGCCTGATATATGATGAAAATAACCAATCAACGTTTTCATAATTATTGAAAAAAATTATTACAATAAAAATTCATATCCATCATGAAAGAAAACTCAAGGAGAGGGAGGGAAAAATGGAAAAAGGACAAAAAAATGCCATCACAAGCTGAAATATTTTCGTGTTAGGTACATACAAAGTTCAGTGCTCGAGCTCGCAAATCGGTGTCTCAAATTGTCAAGCCGGCAGTGAACTTGACTCCGGTCGAAGGTAGCCATGCATTGCCTATTATGAACTGTGACACGGTAAACTTATTCGCCTCGATGGAGTCATTAATTACGTGGAGTCCGGGCCATTTCACTCGGTCACCGAAGCCGGCCCCTGGGCCGTAATTCAAATATTCCCCATAGTACAACGTATCTAGTGCAAAATTACCATTCCACTCGAGCCACCCTTCCGGCCTAATGGCATTGCTAATGTATGATTGCATAATTACAGTGCGGGAATATAACTTCCACGGTCGGCCTAGATAAGTTTGTGTCGAGTTCACCGGCACATCCGGCTCAACCGAGATGTTCGAGAACTGGATGGAAAACCCAGTCGTCTCGACCGATTCCTTTCGACCTTGGGCAGTTATGGTATTTTTCTGATTGGGAAGGCCTTTACGGGCTAAAATTTGACAGTTTTGGAAGACGGCCGTACCATCTCCAAAGATAAAGTCAACTGTCCCCGTGATTTGGCATTCTCTGTAGAATTGACGCAGCGAATGCGCATAGAGAGTGTCTTGGTACCCTCTTATACCACATCGGTACAACACCGAGAGGTCGGAATCCGACCGGAATGCCACGGCCTGGTGCTTCTCGGATCTGCTGTGTTCTCGAATGTTATGTCTCTTGCTATGAAACCTCTCCCTTTAACGGCTGCATTTTCGATACATAGAACCAACAAATTAATCGACAACCAAGTAGTGAAATCATCGTATCTTTCTAACATATACCGGAAAACAGTGCCAAGTAACTATGAAATAACAAATCATATATGTAAATCTTTTGTGCTACGTCAGATCAGTGCTTTACATCTCGAACCTGGATGCGACACAACCTATATAACATTAAATTAGACATGCCATGTACATTGAGTCTTCACACATGCCATGTTCCATTGGAACAATTGGAACATTGAACCCATTGTGAATGTTTTAATTTCTTAAGGGTAATTGGCACAAAAGGTCCCTAACTTTCGTCATTATTGTGCAAATACTCCCTACCTTTAATTTTTCAGTGATTTCTTCCTCACTTCTATATTAATTTGCAAAGTTCATCCTTATGTCTATTTGTGTTTAATTTTCTTCATTTTTAAAAGGGAGTTTTTGTCCAGTCACAATTTAAAAATTAAAAAATTTTCAAATACAATTTCTGAAATAATTAATCTAGTCGAAAACTAATTAAAATAAATTGCATCACTAAAAAAATTAAAAATGACTACTTTTTTCTAATTAATTTGAAACTTTATTTGCAATCATATTCAGATTTTTAATTGTGAATGGACAAAAAATAACCTTATGAAAATAAAAATTAAAAACAAATAAAATAAGGATGAATTCTACAAAAGAAATATGAAGATGAGGATGAAATTGCCAAAAAAAAAGATATGGATCATTTTCACAATAATGTCTAAATGTAGGGACCTTTATGCCAATTACCCATTCTTAAATATTTAATGTTTTACAATAGAAAATCTGTTCAACTCCAACCTAAAATATTTAATACATTACCTCTACATTAATTATGTCCATGGACTACGTCAAAATCAATCTTGAGATTGAGGCCCCCGGATCATATTTTCGTCATTTAGAATGTCACCCTATTTATCATATGTTTATGCTAGGAATATAAACAGTTGCAATATGGGTACATAGAGAAATAAATATATAGAAATTAAAGACTGTTCTTACCAAATGTCGCAGATCGGTAAGTGGTCCAACCATCAATAAAGTTTCGATTACCGGAAATAATTGTTACATCTACTCCATCTCCGACGAGCATAATGTTCCATTTCTTCTTACTAATCTCTATGTACTCTTTGTACACACCTTTCTTGATGCGGATAGTGTATCTTTGAGTGCTATAGTCAGGGGCACTAGCGATAGCATCGGTAATCTTTGTGAAATTGCCGGTGCCATCTGTGGCCACCACCGCGTTTGGTATTGCCAAGCCACTAGTGTTAGCTTGGAGAAGTTTCCGATCGTGGGATTTGAGCCAATACGGGAAATCGTTATTGGTTATAAGCTTTCTCCCAATGGGATGACCACCACCGGGACGACCACCTTTTGGTGGCGACGTGGGGGTTGCGCGTACCTTTAGAAGAATGTCGCGAACTAACGACGTTATTTGGTTGAGGCTGCTCGAGACCAAACTTTTCACAAAACTGTTGGTGCCCTCAAAGCTCTCTAGGCAAGTGTCTTGGTTAATTAGTGCCCCACTTAACCATGCCTTCATGTCGAGACTAAGATTGCCCGTGCTATTACCCTTGCCTGTGACCAAAAGTAAATTACTATTAATTGTTCAAAACAACATTAAATGAAAATAAATTTAAAAAAATAAAAAGAAAAAGAAAAAAGTTTTCCCTCAAGAATCATGAAAGTTAGGTCACATCAATATTCATTGCAAACTGAGGCACGTATTAATTTCGACCAAGATAAGGCTGCAGTGCCTTTTATTTTCTGGTTTCCGTGATTTCTTTCCTATGTTAAATAAAGGCATATAAAAAAATTATTCCATCTATATTTTAATAAAAAATGGCTTATAATTTGAGATGCAAAAAAAAAAAAAAATACAAAAACAAAATGTAGGATGTGCCTCGAGACAGTTTTCTAATGAAATAACGCGGGCTCCGTGTTAAGAGTCGGCATTAGAATAAAAAACTAAGAAAAATTCTGTGGCTAGTGAGCTTGTGTCCACAGGGAAAGTAGCACTTTGCTGTGAACCAGAGCAACTTTTTCCTTTAAAAGATGAGGCAAAAACTAAAGGCAAATGTACAAAACTTTAACAAAAGGAGATTAATAATACCCTTTGGATTCTGAGAAGCAGAGAGTGTCCAGCTCAATTCCTCGACCGAAAGGTCGAGCAGATCGAGACAGTCGGAAATGGCATTCGATAGCCGGAAATCGCCGAATGCTCCGACAAATTTCGACACAATGGAAGTCACCTGCTGGATTGCCTCAATAGTAGTCTTCACTGAACCCACAAACTCCGACGCCGGCACAGCCAAACACTCAGACTGCAAAAAATTCGACCTCCCGCTACAAACCCCACAAGCAGACCAGAGACAGAAAAACACCAAAAACAAAGCTTTCAGTTCCATTAGACTTTTAAGAAATTAAAACTTGAATCTAATTACTCAAAACATGCAAAAATGAGGCAAGAATAAATAGTGGTGGTGATGGGGTTAATTAGGCGGCAGGTGGGAGAATTTAATGAAGGTTCTGTATAAGGAAATAATACACTTGCATGGTGTTAGCGAGTGTTGACTCTATATAGAGGAAGAAGTGTGGGGTAGACTGTCGGCGTTCACCACCTTTCTTTGGCTTTTGAGACGATTCTTCCGCGTTAAACCGCCACCTCGTATCTCCTTGGTAATGCGTGCCAGCTTTTCTTCCCTTCCCTGCTCACTTTTGTTACTTCGACAATACCACCTGTATAGATAATTTACTAAAAATGGTTAATTTCACAAATCGTACACAACTTTTGAGTTAAAAATTAGTTGAGTCTCTAACTATTTTTTTCGACTTTCTGAGTCTTACCTTTCATAAATTCACACAATAGGTCTTTTTGTTACTATTCCATTAATTTTTCATAAAAATAGGGGGATTCTCCCTACCCCCAAAATGCTACTAGAAATAACAGCAGATTGTTGCCGGTTTGCTACCATTTCCAGCAGAAAAAAATGGAGGGGTGAATTTACCCCATTTTTGCTGTTGGAAGCGGCAGCATTTCTGGCAGCAGCTCTATCGTTTCCAGCAGCACATGCTACCGTTTCCGTCAATAGCTTTCGGCATTAAAAATGGGGGCTGAATTCCCCCTGCCCCTAAAATGATGCTAGAAATGGCAGCAAATGGGGGATCTACACCCCCTACCCAAAAAATTTTCATTGGAAGGCAGGGGATGGTGGGGTTGGGGTGGGATGGTTTTGTTCTCTTTTTTATTTTTAAATATTTTGTTTTTAAAATTAAAAGTTTCAGGGGTATAACGGTTATTTTATGAAAAGTTAACGAAATAGTGACGAAAAAGACTTATCGTACGAATTTGAAAAAGATTGGAGACCCAAAATGTCGAAAAAAAGGATTTGGGATCCAGCTGATTCTTAACTCAAATGTTGAGACGATTTATGAAATTAACCTTACTAAAAATGATTTTTCGTCAAACATCTAGTTTCACCGCATTTTGGTTTCATTTATATGTGGGTTTCCAAATGATATCTTACCATATAAACATCTGACGACATATTTTCATCATATGTTTGGCAAGAGATCGGAACTAGATAGTTTATATATAAAAACTTTCAAGTATCAAACTTTTAATGTCGTAATAATATCAGACAATGATTTTATTAAGCGATTTGAGATCATCCTATAAATCACATCAGGGCTTGGATTATATACCACACAATCTTTCTCGTTCCGTTAAGTCACTAGGAGTCTTGCGCCTAAAGAGCATTTTTTAACACTTTTTCTGTTGAGTCATATCGAATGACATTTGACGTGACTGATTTTTATTGACAGTGAGACATGGAGCCCAATATAAATTATTAGAAATCAGCCCGTTTTTGGAGATGTGGTAAAATATAATTTTATTCTTTTATTTTCTATTTCTTTTAAGTCATATTCTATACCCTTCTTTTAGCTTATATGTATAAACCTATAAAAAATTTTAGAGTGACGTGAAATTATGACATTCTAGATATGACAATTTTCAATTGGATGATAAGTATTTATGTTATCAACGCCCAATAAGATTATGTCATATAAGTATGTCACTTATTTATGTCATTTTGTTCACGTCTCCTAAGATATAGACACACACACGAATAGTTGCATTGCAGAAATTCCTTTCTCCCAATCAAATTAGGCATCTTACTTACATGAAATATGTGTCTACTAACTTTTCTAATTAATCACTTGATTTATTTTAAAAATTAATTTCGTCTCAGAACGGAAGTAGCGTTGATTCTAAACTTTTCCGAGTATCAAAGTAATCTTTATTCATGAGTTTGCGATGCGATATACTAACGCTGCCTAGAAGAGTATTAATTTTACTTTAGGTAAATTTCACATATCGTCCCCAACCTTTACACTTAGAATCGCCTGGGTCCATAACCTTTTTTCTAGCGTGATGAGTCCTCATCCTTTCATTAATACGCACAACAAGTCCCTCCTAGCAGAATTTATCCAAAATTCTGTTAAATAGTTGATTAAATTACATTTATCCCCGTATCCTTTAAAATAAAAAAAAAAAGAATTTAAGAATTAAAAAATAAAAATAAAAAAGGAAAAAAAAACACCCCACCACCCCACTCAATCCCCACCGGCAACCACTTTGGCTGCTGAAAATGGCAGCAGGAAGGGAGAGTCTCCCCCCTTTCGTCTACCAGAAATGGCAGAAAAATTAAGGGGGGGGGGGAGACTCCTCCCCATTTTCTACCCTTTCCGGTCTGCTGGAAATGGCAGAAAATAGGGGGAGTCTCCGCCCATTTTTCTGTCTCCTCCTATTTTTCTGCCATTTCCAGGCAGAAAATTGGGGAGAGAAATGGCAGAAAAATGGGGGGCCCTCTCCCCTCCCCATTTCTGCCAGAAATGGCAGAAAAAATTGAGGGGGGAGGGGGGATTTCCCCCATTTTCTACCATTTTCGGCAGAGGAAAGGAGGGAGACTCCCCCCTTTCAGTTTTCATTTTATTTTTATATATTTTTAAAATTTTTAAATTCTTTTTGCTTTTTTAAAATTTAAGCGGTAAGGATATTGAGGTAATTTGGCCAATAACGTAACGGAATTTTAGATCGATTCCGTCAAGAGGGACCTTTTATGCGTATTTATGAAAAGTTGAAAATTCAACACGCTAAAAAAATGATTAGAAACTCGGGCGATTCTAAGTACAAATATTGGAGATCTTTTGTGAAATTTACCTTTTACTTTCGCCAACTAATTTTGTGCCAGTAGAAATTAGTCTAAATTTGGAAATAATATAATGGACTCAGCTATGTATAGGATATATATATATATATATATATATCTGTGTGTGTGTAGTGCCAATTTAATTTTTACTTTACTTTATTTTATTGCAACTTTTGGGAATGGACATCGATTCCTCTATAAGAACCGATGCCTATAGTGGTGCATTTTTCTATAAAATCCCCTATTTAATAAGACGCGCTATTGATTCCTCTAAAATCAGAGAAAAAAATATATGACTGGCTCTTCATCTCTCAAAACCCTCAACTCTCTTCATGTTTTCTCCATGGAACTACGTGTTCTTCTTCCTCCTTTAGCTCTATGAAAATGAAAACCCTATTCGAAACTTTCATTCCACTCGACTGGTGATGAGAAGGGTGCAGGCGGTGCGAAGAATCCCTACAAAGAAATCAACCGGTGGCTGATCATGATTTGTTCATCTAGAACTACCATGAGAAGTTCAAGCTAGATAAACAACCTAGAAGTGTGTGATCTATTCCGATCTTGTTGTTATTAGATTTAAGTTTAGCTTTCTTTGAAGATGAATCAAAAATGAAAAGTTTTAGATGTGTGTCATTTAGATGCCAAATATATTTTCTTTAAAGCCATTATTTCGCGCTTTTTAAGTCGAAACTTGTTGAGCATTTTTCATTTTTCTTACGCATCCTATTTATTACACGGATAAAATATTAGAACACCTCATTCAGAAGAATAAGTGTGTTTATTATTCTTGCTGAGATTCTACGCCCAAAAAATCAAAAAAAAAAAAAAAGAAGAAGAGAGAATAGGCATTCTTGCTGAAATTCTACGCCCAAAAAATCCAAAAAAAGAGAAAAAAAGAGAGAATAGGCATCGGTTGTTACTTTACAACCGATGCCTATTCTTTATTTGATTTAATATTTTTTTAAGTGGACTTTAGGCGTCGGTCGGTTGTACATTAACAACCGACGCCTATTGTTAACTCTAGGCGTCGGCCAAATACTGACTCGTATATCTTGAGAATGAGCATCTCCTGCATAGCCATCTACGTCACAACCGATGCGTATTCATCATTACAACTGATGCCTATTATACATTTTTGTAGTAGTGTGTGTGTCTATGTATATATATATATATATATATATTCCTTGAAGACAAGAAAATTGATGTATTCATGTGGGACGTTAATGTTGTTGATGGTTGATACCATCCGTACGTGATGAAGTTGGTAAACCGCTTACCATGCATTTAGATTGCAAGTATATGTCACTATGTAATAGAATAGAAACTCCATACGATAATAATTTCGAAATGATCACACGATTCCAAAGGTAATTACTTCTTGCCTTAACTATGTACACTCTGCTTCATCGACATTGTGATTAGACGTTTCTCCCATTGGCATTGAATTAAAAGTTTGCTCTCTAGATATTTATGCAAAAGTGATAGGAGAAAGTGTGATGGAATATAAAGAAACATTATTAGGAAGTGTAAAATTTTATTTTCTTGTGAAAAATATGTGGCTGATATTGATTAAAGAAAATTTTTTATTTTCATAATGTTGTGAGAGCAAGCTCATAGTGTGTCTTTTGGTCAGAAGATGGTAAAAATGTTAGTCGAAACTTGATGACCTTGTAGAAGTCAGGAGTTATGTTGTGTATATGTAGTTAGTTCAGGGACTTGCTATGTAAATACCTCATAGTTAATTACGTTCCAGTATACTTCTTAGCCTATTTTTGCGAAGATTCTGTGTACTTATTACATATTAGAGATATGTTTGGTAATCAATTAAAAATGCATTGAATTTATCAATCAATTTAAATTTTAAATTTTAGATTTTACACAAGTGGCAACACCATATTTAATTACATATTAGATGAGACGTTAACTCTCATATAATTTTAATCATTACTTTCACATAGCACAATCATATGTTGACACATATATAAAATTTGAATTTTAAATCTATTTATGAACCCAATTTTTTTTTAAATTGTTACCCAACAAAGCTAGTTGAATGAATAAAGTAATTTTTTATTCTCTCTCTAAAATTGCTTGTTTCAATATGTATTAGAGGCGATCATAAAAGTTCGATTTTCTTGATCGATTCTGGGGCAATTGGAACCGGCAGTGGATTGAGTGAAAGATGGCGGCGACAAACATTTGGCGAGTTGGAAACGTTCCTCCAAAATCAGGAAGAAGGAAGGAATAAAAAATTAAACTCACAGAATGATCCGACGAATTAGGTGAATTCCGATCTTCTTAGGATGAAGCTCTCTAACGCACCTTTAACAGGACGCAATTACCTCTGCTGGAGCATATTGGTTCACGTAGCGTTGGGGCCAAAAAAGAAATTAGGACAAAATAGTTGAAAAAGAGAGATCCTCTGGAGTGTTTGGAATTTGCATGGTAAATTTTAGAACTTATTGTAATGTTGTTAAATACATGCGCAGTGCGCTAAAAGAATGACACGGAGTAATTTGAATTACAGTCTATTAATTTAACGTTCTGTATTTAATTTAGGCAAATATATATATATATATATATATAAGTTGAGGTTGTTTGGCTCAATTGATTATCGAGTGCAATTAGAAATAATTTTGCCGCTTATTATCTGGCTTCTTTAAAAAACCAATTTGCTAATGTCATTGTTCTATTATTATACTTTTCCTTATTATTATATTTTTCCTTTTAATCATTTAATTTAATATTTTTATTTTGAGACTCTATCTACATATTACATTTTGATTAGATATATCTCATATTTGCCTAATAGATTTCAATTGTACTTTGTTCGATTGTATAATTTAATCATTTTATGTTCTTCTACTCCATTTTATTTTATTTTGTGAACATAATATGTCCGTGAAATGTACGGGTGTGAATCATAATATATCCGTGAAACATATGAGTGTAAAACTAATATAGATTATGCTATCGGGTTTTATTATTGTCTTTAAAGAAAATAAAAAATAAGAATTAATAAAAAAATTATTAGTTCTTATTATATTTTTCCTTATTGTTATACTTTTTCTTTTAATCATTTAATTTAATATTTCTATTTTGAGACTCTATATACATATTATATTTTGATTAAATATATCTTATATTTGTCTAATAGATTTAAATTACACGAAAACAAATAATATATCAATCTAAATTTCAATATTATTATTGTTTTTTTTATTATTATACTTTTCCTTTTAATTATTTAATTTAATATTTTTATTTTGGGATTCTATCTACGTATTATATTTTGGTTAGATATATCTTATATTTGCCTAATGGATTTCAATTTTGTTTTGTTCGATTGTATAATTTCATGATTTTATATTCTCCTACTCTATTGTATTGTACTTTGTCACTATAATATGTCCATAAAACGTATAGGTGTGAAACATAGTATGTCCGTAGATGCATGCGGTATGAAACTAATATAGAATTATGCTATCATGTTTTATTATCTTTAAAAGAAATAAAAAATAAGAATTAATAAAAAAATTATTGATTCAACGAGATGGAGATTGACTAATAATAATATAAAATTATGTCCGATCTTAAAGAATTGATTGCATGCTACTTGCAAACGTATGATACACATTAATTTCATACATATTGTATTTTTTAGTTTCTTTATGACATTAAGCCTGATAAATATAATTATGTTATATTATATGTATGAAATTTCTTTAGAACTCCGTTGAACGGTGGAAATCTAATATATTGTAGAAATAAAGTTCCATAGTTTTATTAGTGTCTCCAGTCAGTGTACGTATATCAACATAAAGTTTACGAATTAATAACGTACATTTACTTTATTTTTAATTCAAAATTTTTTTTGGGCTATCATATTTCAAAAAAAATTGAATACTCTTATACAAAGGAACACAAAAATTACTAGTAATCATATATGCCCTCACAAATAGGTTGACAATCTCCGAACGCTCGAGGTAGCGATGCCAAGTTGACTATACGTCAAAACTAAGTTAAAAATGCAAATTTAGATCTAATTTATTGCATATCCTGAAAAAGTATACAGTCCTTCCGTCCTAAAATATGCTTGAGCCCATTTCACAAAAATTAAGAAAAATTCAATTAATATTATTGAAAAAGTAAAATTTAAAAATATTTTTCTAATAATATATCTCTTCCTCTACTTAAGGATGACAGAATATACCCAAAACTTAAAACTGGGAATGTGACAGCCTCAATCACACATCGCTTGGGTAGAGAAAGTGAGACCAGTTTATAAGCTAAGAGACCAGCTCCATCTGACATGAGGTATTTTGGGTGAGAACCCAAGAGTAAAACGGTGCAGGCTATGCTCAAAGCAGACAATATCATGTCAAAGTGGAGTGGGTCATTACAGATAGTATCAGAGCAGAGCCCAACCGGAAGTGTGGCCAACGAGGACGTTGAGCCCCCTTATGTGAGATGATTCTGATAGTCTCAATCCCACATCACTTGAGTAGAGAAATTGATATAAGTTTATAAGCTAAAAGATCAATTCCATCTAACACGAGGCCTTTAGCTGAGAATCTAAGAGCAAAACCGTGCGGGTTAGGTGCAAAGCGGACAATATCATATCAAAATAGAGCGGATCATTACAGATAGTATCAGAGCTGAGCCCAACCGGAAGTGTGGCCAACTAGGACGTTGGGCCCCCTTAGGTGGAGTGATTGTAACAGTCTCAATCCCACATTACTTGGGTAGAGAAAGTGAGACCAGTTTATAAACTAAGAGATTAACTCCATCTGACATGAGACCTTTTGGGTGAGAACTCAAGAGCAAAACCGTGCGAGCTAGACCCATGCGACAATATCATGTCAAAGTAGAACGGGTCGTTACGGGGAATCCCTCCCCCTTAGGAAATAGGGCACAAGGTTCCGCCCCAAATCGTTAGCAGGGTGGGGATAAGTTTTGATTGGTTTTTTTTCACCTCCCCCATGGAGATAGATTAAAGTCTACCCCCATCCTACATGGCATGTCACATGGGCACACCATTCAGTTACCAATAAAAAAAAAATGAAACCAATACCCCAAACTCTTCCCCCAAACAACCACCCCTTCCGGCAGCCAATATGGTGGCAATGGCCGTCAAAGACTCTGCAAGTACACCGGATCCGGCTATAGGAATGGGGGAGAACCCCTCATTATTTTTTGCAACTTTGCCGTCGGAAGTTGCAGAGTCTTCGGGGTGGTTGTTGACAGGAGGGGTGGGGGTGTTGGTTTCTTTTCGATTTTTTTTTTGTTGGTAAATGAATTGTGTGCCCATGTGACATGCCATGTAGGATATGGGTAGATTAAATCTACTCCTATGGGAGGAGGTGAAAAAAACTAGAGTTTTGATCATAGTTATCAGACTCAGCTCAGACATTGAACCATCCTAGGACCTGTGTCATTCGTTCACTAGTTCAACCAGTGACTCTGCGATCAAACTAGCGAGTCAATTCCGATCAACCCCGTTGAATTATTTTTTACAAATGTAACATGAATAATTGTCATTAGTGTCAATTCTACTATAAGATATAAATAGAAGAACATATTAATTATTCTTGAGTATTGTAAATTGTAATAAAATATTAAATTTTGTTTATTACTTGAAGCATAACTGCTTGAAGGCTGAAGCACGGCAATTAGCAAAAATCATTAAAGTTCTCAACAAAATAACAAAAAACACATCTAATTTGAATTAACACTAGCATGTGATCAACACTTTTCCATGAATTTACACAGGAAAGTAAAACCACACACATGTAAATCCATTTACAAGTTATGCTGTAGCAACTAGGATTCTAGGAATTAAAATTTTTTTAAAGAAACAATACCTTAAATGCTTAAAGTTGAAACACCAATGCCGCAATATGAAGAAAAGAACTTTGAATTGGAATTTTTTGCCTGTGATTGTTAGATGTCGAGACTACAGCGAGAGAAAGACGATGAAAAGTGGCTATTAGGTGAAAAATAGAGGCTAGAAGACGTCAATTGGCCCATGAGTTCTAAATTTCCTTGATGTGCTACAACTCGGTTCTTCAATTTTTGGGTTACCGGTTCTTTGTGAAAACCGGCGGGTTAGCCGGGTCAATTGCGGTTCGATTGCATATTGTTAAACGATTGTTAACCGGACTGGACACTTGGGCGGGTCACCGGTTTTCCAGTCCGACCGGCCAGTCTGGTCCGGTTTTGATAACTATGGTTTTGATTACCCAACCCTGAAACCCAGTAATTTTAAAATAACTAGTGTTGGCACGTGCTATATCTATAATATTGTATAAAATACTAAATTATACCTTCTGTAACAAATTGTGTGCAAAATAAAATTACATCAAATAATATGTGTTAAATTTATCTCAAATTTAAAGTTCAATTCAAGAACCAACATCTGATCTCAAATTATCCACATACTTCACATGATATGTGGGGGTGTCAAATGGAATTTTGATATGGAGACACGAGACACCCTGTGTATGTTGTACATTCCCCTCTATTAGTTTCATAAGCTCGCATGTGGGGCCACATGCATAAAAATGTACCACACACACTGAGTGTCTCTATAACTGTGACATCTGGTGTCTGTAGATCAGAACTCGTTTCAAATGTGAGTGAGTGCACTATGTTATATCCACAAATGGCAATGTGCAGGGTTGAAAACAGTGGTGCATTAAACACTTGACCTAAATGCACTGGTACATTCAGCAACCAAATATAGCAATTTTCTAAGGAGCCCCATATGTTTCAATATCCGGACTCACCAAATTTATGTTATATTTCAATTAACAATGAAAGTAAACTACAACAATATTACTTTCAACCTATGGTTTTTGAGCCTCCCATCTGGTCAACATAGAATTCTGGAAAAATCGTACTGCATGTATTTCAACACCAACTAAAGACTGTTGTATTCTTGATGTGGCCAATCTTTCAAGCCTTATAATGTCCGGATTATTCAATAAGATCACAGTTTTTCGTGTCATGAGTATCACAATCTCTCTGGTTCTAAAGTGTAAAAAACGAGCTTTCTTTAAAGCAACAATCTTGCCGGCGTCCTTATCCCAAGCCTTATATACATTGCCATACGTTCCTTGGCCTACCTGCAATTCCAAATGCTTCAATCAAATACCATTTTATCAATTGAGAGTAAAGCGTATTGGGATTCAGATTCAAACATGAAATTACAGGGAACTTCAAAGAACATCTTTAGCCAAGCTCCCTAGTCTATGTAACGTATATAAACAATAAACCATCCCAAAAAATGCTATTAACACCGCTTAAAGGAGTGACTTCTGTTTAAATTCAAGCTTTATCCAAATAAGCTCTTCAATGTCTTCTAACAAGTCCAAGGAAAAAGCACGCAATCCTTTACAGACCCAAAAAAAAAAAGGCAGACTGAAATGCATTAGAAGAGAGGAAACTATATATTCTAATAAAAAGATACAATGTGCCTATTCAGACAAGTGAATTACAATATCGACGCAGACTGTAATATCTTTACATTTTTCTGGTTTCATTTGATTGTTCCATAATCCATTAAAGCAAAATAATCTAATTTCATATAATGAAAATAACCAAATTGATCCGAACAAAGTCTATCCACCCATTTGCTTGAATCAAGAATAAAGAGAGAGAGAGAGAGAGAGAGAGAGAGAGAGAGAGAGAGAGAGAGAAAGAGAGAGAGAGATTAACAACAAGCAAATACACTGGTTGAGGACTGGAGAGAGACATTCACGTCACGGATGGCAAAATGCTCACTTACAATGACTTCGATTCAAACCCATTTTTGAAGTTTCGAGCTCGGGTTGAATTTGAGCTGAAAAATTAGTTGTTATAGATTAGCTTCTGAAAAAACATAATTATATACAAATTTTCATGAAGCTGAAACTGAAAATACCTTTGTTCTTCCACAGTTGTGACTGGGGCGTAAAGGCAATGTAAAGAGAGAAAGGGGTGGGTTTAATGGAGAAGTACAATTTTGTAATCCTTAAAGCTTCAATTGAAATTAGAAGAAATTTCTTTGCGCCAATCGATTCCCAAAATTTCTTCCCAGTCACCATCGTTGAAGCCGCCGGTTTGGACCAAAACTCAGTAAGGCTGAGAATAACAAAAACCCTCTTTGTGTTGGAACGGAGAATACATGTGGAAATTAAGGACATGTCTTTAATGTTTCATTTTCATATATGCGGCTAATTAATGTATCTTGCTTTCACTCCATATCAAATGCCTATGCACATCGGAAGTATATATTTTCAAGCGATTAGTGAGACATAAACGTATATGTGAAAAAATACATATAAAATTTATAATATTTCAAATTATATTAACTATTATTTCTTAATATGTATACATGAAAATAACTGATGGACTATTTTTTTAGGTGGATGGGTATAAGAAAAGCCAAGAAGTTGAAAATAAACTAATCAACGTAGATTTGTTATCATTTTTCTGCCTTTTTTGACATGGAGATTTTTTTTTATCTTTTTAACATATGAAAATGTTCTGAACTCAATGGCTGGAGCTTATAACATGACTCAATAAAAATATTACTCTCCCGTCTCACAAAGATAGTATAGTATAGTAGTTTTGTTAGTCTCAAAAGGATATTCCAATATAGTATTTGTTATTACTCTTTATTAACTACCTATGCATTAAAATTTTTTTCAATCGATTAATGAGACATAAAGATATATATGAGAAAATACAAGTAAAATTTAATATTTTAATTATATTAACCATTATATCTTAATTTTTGTCAAAATAATTATTCAACTATTATTGTGAGATGGAGACAGTAACAATTGATAGAATAAATAATTTTGTTCATTCTATGTGTGTGTGTGTGTGTGTGTATCTTGGGCTTAATTTTGTTTACCTTGACCAAATTGAATTACGTAACGTAATAATATGATATGATTTGGAAAATGACAAACAAACACACTGATGTAATGGAGTAATTAATTAACTAATTAAAATTAGACCAGAAAGTGAGGGTATTAATTAAGAATCACATGCAACGTTATGGTAACATCAGAGTCTTTTTCCAAAGTGAGTGGGTATTAAAGGCTAAAACGGATTGCTTTGGAAGAGAGGTCCCCGCGAAACGCGTTAACAATTTGGAATTTTGTGCTTTAATTCTCTAAGAAAAATACTCTATCCATCCCATAAATACTTTCTACCCTATTGTCATTTATCCCATAAAGACATGCCAGTTTACTTCTGAACGTCACTTATACTTTACATATTTTCCTCATTTCTCAAGAGACGTCTTAGCTTGCAAAAGAAAAGCGATAATAATACAGAAAACTTTAGAATAATTAAAGAAACATAATCTTAATGATTATAACTTTTTAATTAATTGTTGCATCTTTAAACTTCTTTTTTCTTAAGAACTTATTATTAATGAAGTGAAAGGTGTGTAACGTAGCTTTCCATATTAAATCCATGCATAATTTGAGCAAGCATGCAATAATTTAGATCATTTTTTTTTTAAACTGCACATGTTTTGAGAGAGCCCACAATATCCTTTCTGAACTGTTCATTCCTGGCATGGGAAAGAATTTGATAAAGTGATCAATCAATTAAGAGATCTTGCTGCTGGATTCCCTTTTTTCGCCTTTCGCGTTTTGGGACATTCTTCAACGTAACGTATTGTAAACTATTGCATCTACTACGTGTAACTTTTTACACATTTGTAATATTATTGTGCAAGAAAAAAATGTTTCATATGAAACTTATGGACGTGGATAGGAACGACGGGGCTACAAAATTTATGGGGCATTTTGGGAACACGTATATGTGAACAAATCAATATGTAACAATATCATTCATAGATAGAAGTTAAAAGGAAGAAATCAATGATAGAAGATGAAAAGAGAAGGGGGAGAACCAAACCCTAATTGTCATGCAGAAGAATACAATGACACAAAGAAAGTAAGACAAGCCCTTTAATATGCAAGGACTAACTTATACAAATTAATAACTTGAAACATTAAAGTAGCAAAACTATATGAAACTATAAAATATACTCTAACATCCTCCCGCAAACTCACGGTGCAATAGCCAAAAGCAACGAGAGTTTGTCACGTAGAAAATGAAAGGGATGAACCGAATGGGACTTAGTAAAAAGATCCGCAAGCTGCAAAGAAGATGAGACAAAGGGTAAGGTCATGGTTATCCGCTGAAGGTAATGATATACTAGATGACAGCCAATCTCAATGTGTTTCGTGCGCTCATGAAACATAGAAATATGAGATATCTAGATAGCACTCTTATTATCATAGTACATAGGTGTGGGAGAAGAAAGAGACACTCCTATGTTAGAAAGCAGCCAACGTAACCAGACAATCTCAGCAGTAGTAGATGCCATAGCACGATATTTAGCCTCAGTAGAAGATCGAGAAACCATTGTCTGTTTCTTACTTCGCCAAGAGATAAGGGAACCACCCAAGAAGACACAAAACCCTGTAGTGGACTTACGATCAATAGGGTTACTAACCCAGCCTGTATCAGAATAAGCATGAAGTTCTAAGGAAGATGTGGATGGAAATAGAAGACTACGAAAACACGAACCAAGAAGATAGTGCAAGATTTGAACCACAGCTGCCAGAGCAGAAAAACTGACTAGCAACATGCACATCATAAGCAATATCAGGGCAAGTGATGATAAGATATACAAGAAAACCAACAAGAGCACGTACAAAGTAGGATCAGCCAAAGAAACCCTATCAGTGGAGGAATATCTGACATTCATCTCAAGAGGGGTGTCACCTGTCCTAGAATCATTAAGATGAGCACGCTCAATCAGATCTGTAGTATAGTTAGACTGAGATAACATATATCTTTTAGGAGAATAAGCAACCTCAATATCCAAGAAATAAGATAGCGGTCCCAGATCCTTTATCTCAAATTGGCGAGCTAATTCAGACTTCAACTCAGTAATTCCAACACATCATTACCAGTAATAACCATGTCATCAACATATAATAAAAGAATAGTTTGACCAGCAGATGTATACCCAAAAAACAAAGTTGAATCATGATGACTAGATTAAAAGCCAAGAAAAACAACAACAGTAGAAAACCGTTCAAACCAGGCACGAGGTGTCTGTTTAAGGCCATAAAGAGCCTTGTTAAGTTTGCAAACATATCCAGGAGGATGAGACGCACTAGGAGGAGGAGTCATATAAACTTCTTCTTGAAGAGTGCCATTCAAGAAGGCATTCTTAACATCCATTTGACACAGATTCCCTTGACGAATAGAGGCAACAACAATAAGAGTACGAACGGTGGTCATCTTAGCAACAAGGGGCAAAATTCTCCTCATAATCTAGACTATACTGTTGCGTAAAAACCTTAGCAACCAATTGAGCCTTATACTGCTCAACAGAACCATCAAACTTGGTTTTCTCTTATAGATCCAAAGAGAAGCGACAACATTTTTACCTAAAGGTAAAAGTACCAAAACCCAAGTTTTTGTCTTTTGTAGAGTAGATGATTCATCATTCATAGCCTGTTGCCAAAAAGGGTCTAGAATGACTTCTTTATATGAAGAAGGTTAAAAAAGGCGATGAATAAAGGATAAGAGACAACAACAAGACTCTGAATAGTAAGAATAATCAAAATCAGGGAGTTAAGAGAACTTATATATAGGTTGAGGATATTGAGAAGATGGGGGAGAAGGTAAAGGATGATGATGGATCCTCAGTCTCATATGGTGCTTGAGGGGCCATATAAGGTAGAAGGACATTAGGAGACGGCACATGTGCACCTGTAGTGGATGAAATATCATCATTGACGTGTGTAAGGAAAGAAGAGTTTTCACTAGAGAAAGGGTCAAGATGAATAAGATCTGATTTGGTCGGTGTAGAAGTACTATCACTAATAGAGAAGAATGAATATGCTTAGGAAACACAATATGTCGAGAGACCTATGACTTTTGACTGGTGGGATCAAAACAACGGTAACATTTCCTACCTTCTCCATATCCTAAGAAAATACAGATGGCTTAACATAATGTTAATTTACTACGTTAAGCTGTTGGAAGAAGAAGAAAATAAGTACACCCAAAGAGCTTTAAGAATGAATAATCATTGAGAGAGCTAAATAAAGTTTCAAACGGTGACTGACTAGAAGTATGAGATGTGGGTATTCTATTAATTAAATAAGCAGCTGTGAGAACAGCTTCCCCCCCAAAATTCACTAGGGACCTTAGCAAATAAAAGAAGAGAGCGACATGTTTCAATTATATGTCTATGTTTGCGTTTAGCAACACAATTCTGTTGTGGAGTGTCTTTACAAGAAGATTGGTAAATAGTGTCATCAGAAATGAGTAATTCAAAGAATTCAGTAGATGTGTATTCCCCACCAAAATCACATCTAAAACACTTAATTACAGTATTATGTCAGGTTTTAATAAGTGCTCTAAAGGAACGATAAATATATAGAAAATCAAAAAGCCTCTTCATAAGATAAACCCAACAATAACGAATACAATCATCAATAAATGAAACATAATCTCTGGATCTCTTTTTAGTGGAATATTCAGGACCCCATGCATCGGAATGAACAAGGTCAAATGGTGCAACAGAATAAGAAACACTACTAATAAAAGCCAAAGCAGAAAATTTAGCAAGTTTGCAACCACTACATCAGAAATGTCATGTTTTTGCATATCTCCTAAATGATCTTTGGAAACTAAAAATTTCAAACGACTAGCAGACACATGTCCAAGTTGAGAATGCCATAAGTAAAAAACTAGAAGAAGAAGAATTTAAATGAAAAGAAGATAAACTAACACCAGAGGCTGTGCCGATCTTAGATTATCCAAGACACAAAGTCCTCCTCTCTGCCTATGGCCTAACCCAATCAGCTTCTGAGACTGTGGATCCTGCACATAACAAGCAGTGGGAGAAAAATAAACCAGGTATCCAGAATCACACAATTGACCAATCGAGACCAGATTTAGAGTAAGGTTAGGAACGCATAAAACATCAGAAAGAGATAAATTTGATATATGTACTAACCGAACACCTACTAAAGACAGTGGAGTGCCTTCAACGGTTATAATAGACGTAGGATGATGGTGAGAAGATATATAAGTAAACAATTTAGAATTAGATGACATATGTCGAGAAGCATCTGAGTCAAATATCCATATAGAAGTGTTACCTGGTAAGTTCTGAGAGGACGGACCTACATGTGTGGAAGCTGACATAGCACGTGGCTGAGTGGCTAAAAACTTTTGAAACTGCTCATTAAGGTCAGCCACCTTGAGATCAGATGAAGGAGGTGAACGAAGTATGGATGAACCAACAGGTAAAGTAGCTGCTAAATTCACACTGGGACCATAAGGCATACGAGGTGGCTGCTGATAATTCTGTTGAGAGGTTTATTTCTTCAACAACAACTTAAGACACTGAGCCTTCCAATGTCCCTTTTGTTTGCAAAAACTGCACACATCCTTTAGAACCTTTGCATGTCCTTGATTCTGTATGTGGCACAGCCAAGACAGAAGTATTAGAGTTTAGAATAGAAGCCTTTCCACGAAGTGATTTTAATCGTGTTTCCTCATCAACAAACTCACTTACAACTGAATCAATAGAGGGGAGGTTACGATGCAAAATAGAACTTTTAATTCCTTCAAAATCACTATGAAGTTCCATAAAAACCTGCACTAATCATTGCTCGTATCAAAAAGTAGTATATTCTTCAGAAGCTTTCAGTCCAGCAGATTCTGTAATAGTTAACTCATCACAAATAGTAGTCATTGCATTATAAAACTCTAAAATACTCATATTCTTCTATTGCAATGCTCGAATATCAATCTCTAACTGATACCGTTTTGCAAAATTAGACCTGGTATACAACTTTTCCAAATAATCCTAAACCTCTTTTGCAGTTTCATACTTTGCCAATTGTGTACCAATATTATGCTCAACAGAATTATTTGTCCAAGTAAGATTCTTTGAATGATTGGAATCCCAATTATTTACCTGTTTTGTATAATCATCATCAGTGCTCTCAAGTTTACTAACTATTCCACTAAAATAAACCCACAATTTCTTCCCTTTAAGAAAATGTTTCATAACATGACTTTAATAAGAATAACTTTTACCATTCAACTGTACACTAATAGCTTGAAGTGAATCATCAGACGTCATAAAAAAAAAGAAGAGAAGAAACACACTAACCAAACTGTGGCAGATTAGAAACCAACACAATCAATTCTCACCACCACCACCACCACAACAGTGTAAGCAAAGGAATTCCGACCACACCAATGTAAATTGCGTAGCTGAAAAACAGTCTACGCGCCTTTACACGCCATCTAAAATTGCTACAGTCCGTCCATGCACCGACAAACAAGTCATAAGGGCTTCACCGTCAACAAGCACACGGCAGTCAAAACTTGTTGGCTTCCTCTGATTGCTGAAAAAGTAGCGAAAGGGGTTCAAGTTGGACGATTTTATTTCGGTTTCGTAGAATTCGCAACCTTTTTTTTTTTTTTGCAGTTTTTTTTTTTAATTCTAATTCAATTTAGGACTCTGATTCCACATGAATAAATCAATATGTAACAATATCATTCATAGATAGAAGTTAAAAGGAAGAAATCAATGAGAGGAGACTAAAAGAGAAGGGGGAGATCCAAACCCTAATTGTCATGCAAAAGAATACAATGACGCAAAGAAAGCAATACAAGCCTTTTAATATGCAAGGACTAACTTATACAAACTAATAACTTGAAACACTAAAGTAGCATAACTCTATAAAACTATAAAACTATACTCTAATAGTATCATGTATCATTCAACATCAATTCGTGGTCGCAGCGTGCAGTATCATATAGTGTAAGCACTATGATTTGTGTGGGTTTTGATCATATTTCAAACCAAACCATGTAAAGAGCTTTGTGGAGTTACCAAACCATTCGTTTAGATTTTCAGTTAAAATATAAACAATAGTTGCATATATATATATATATATATATAGACACACACACACACACACTCACACTCACACACTAGTAAAGGTACGTGTGATGCACGTAAATTGCCTGTGTTGATGTGTGTCTACACACACACATACTGTCGTAGTTAAGTACAAATCTATAGGCTAAGCAACATATCGTGCATATACAAAGATAAGCAATTTAATTCGCAAAGATAAAGCATAACTTCAATTGCTCTTGATTTCTACTGATTCCTTTTGACTGTCTAAACAATTTTCCATTAACCCAACCACATAGATGAAATTCAAATGTAACTAAAAATACAAATTCCATTCCATAGTTTAATTGGCAAGTATATTGCTTGAGACTAAACAAAAATTATAATAACATATTTACACTTAACACAATGCCTACTACATAATAATGCACAAGAAATCACTTATAGTTCCCGTGTATTTATTATATAAGGAGAAAATTTTTAATTTGGTATTATAAACCACTGACAGACAATAATTATAAGTACAAAGGCTTCAAACTGAATTCAAATTACTTTTGGAAGTATTTAAGGAAAAATAAAAGATTCTTGAGACAAGTACATCAATTGTTTCTCTTATCAGGTTTTCTATCATATTCAAATGTACCATGAATGGGTAAACATATTCCAAGTACATCTCACCTATTCCTCCCATACCTTGAACCTATAGTTAAAGAAGTCGCACATTCTATAGAAGTGCATTAATAGAAAGTCTCAATCTATATAAAGCATGCTTTGGCAGACTCTCATATACAGACTTTGGATGCATGTGATATGCAAAAAAGAAAACATGAAACTAATGTCATGCATATTTACTAATAAAATTTTCAGCCTGACTCCGTAGTTCGTCTATGCATATAAAACATATATAAGAGCACAATAGTGAAAAGTCTTAGAAGATGACAATGTTACATAAAGAGAGAAAAATGAAGCTAGAATAGCCATGGATATGGTTTTCAAGTAGGAGCTTCCAGATCAGATTACCTGCAACTTGTTTCTAGTTTAAGCTTATTTGGAGTTTTACTATAATGTTGTCGTTCTACGCAGAACTGGAGATTTTCTTGTTGATTGTGGATGTGGCACTTGTGATCAGCTTCCCGGCAAAAGGAGTTACCTACTTCATTGGTTCTAGTGGCGGAGGCATTCATAGGCAAAGGGGGCCAATTGTCCCAGCAATAATTTGGAAAAATGTCAATCAATTATTAAAAAAAAAGAAAAAAGAAAAGGAAAATGATAAATTCTCCAATTACACCGCCAAACCAACAAAGCAAAATGGTTTTTTGGCTTTCGGACCACGTAATAAAGTTAAAAACCAAAATAACCAATTCTTATTTCTTAAACCACGACTTATGAGGAAACAAATTTGATTTGTATTCCACCATTGACCATACGGCTCGACAATGGCAACAAAAAATTGAAGAACTCTATATCGATTCGACTCTTATATTCATCTCCAACTCCAACCATTGGGTTTTCCATATTTCTTGTACAATTTATATATTGCTTTATCTTTCATCATTGCGGTCATCTGCCACAATCCACCAGATTGTCACAATCTTTTTCTCAATTTGAGGTATAAACATTTTATAATCACTTCTTATTTCTTAAATTCTTGAATCTTGATGCCATAACATTTCTAATATAAATAATATATAATGTTTATTGTGAATTTTATGAATTCTTCATTCTTCAATGTGTACTTCACTTAAATGTTACTGGAAATCTAGAACGTTTTATATTGTTTATTGAAATTTGAAAATAAGTTGTTTAATCTTAAGTTAAGATTGTTTATATTAATAATTAGTTAGTTAGTTACTGTTTTATTGAATTAGAATTTAGAATACTGACCTAGTTAAGATTGTCAAGACTCGATTGCGGAAACGAATTAGAGATCAATGGTTAAATGATAGTTTGATTGCTCATATAGAGAATGATGTATTTGATGAAATTGATAATAATACAATCATGCGATGTTATCAAAACATGAAAACTTGTAGAGAATAATTGTAATAACTCAATAAGATTTTTTTTTTATTCGTATTCTATTGTTTTCATTTCTTTTGTCACAAAATTTTTGCTCCCTGTAAACAAATTTTCCTAGCTCCACCACTGATTGGTTCCTTTGCTTTATCTCATATAATTGTTCTGTAAGTTGGGTTAATTGTATGTCTTTTTCGCTTGGTTCGACAGTGCTTAAATATATGCAATAATGATACAATTCCCCTTCAATAGGAATAAAGAAAACAACATAAAAAGGAAGGAACTAATAGTAATAAAGATAGCTTCACTACTAACAGACTAAACTATGCGATGTATTAACTAATTGGTAAGTTTCTAACAAAAACCGCCACTAAATCATTCTAATGGAAAAGGTAAAGTAGAATGCATTTTTTTTTATTTTTTTGAAGGGAAAAGTTTCATTCTCATTCATCGTAGAAGAGTTGGATACATCATTAGAGAGGACACTAACAAGCCAACTAGGGATTTCTCTATAAGAACAAGATCTAGCGCTAGATAAAGCCTTTTTAGCCAACGTGTGTGCAACTATATTGGCTTGCCGTTTAGCAAAAGTGACCTTGTACATGTACCGTTGCTGAAAAAGAAGTTTACAATCCTGGATAATGATACCAAACTCCTAACTATCTTCCTCTTTAGAGTGTAGTGCATCCACCACCCCCTTCGCATCCAATTCAATGATAGCCATATGAAGTCCCAAACTGTCTAACCACTAGATAGCCTTCCTCAAGCCCAAAGCCTCCGCCTCCCGAGCTAAAAACACTCCATTGACAGCCTCCAATTCGCACTCAATGCAATTTCCACTGTCATTGCGGAGAATGATGCTAATACTCATCCATTTCTCACCGTTACTTAATGTTGCATCCACATTGCACTTGACAACACCCAAAGGACGTTTACTCCATCTTACCACATTTGTTTCCAGCCGACCCTCAGGTTCCAGTTTCTTCCTAGCTTCCAGCCACTCAAACAAAGCCGCCAACCCAGCAGAAACTGTTTGACCCAGAATCTTCACTTGCTCCCTCCACACTCTTGCATTTCTTTCTCTCCAAATACTCCAAGCAATAGAGCATATACGGGAAATATCATAAGTATCCTTTTTCATCACTTTTCCAAAAAACCAATCCTTCAAAGTAGCCTCATGGTCCAAAGGAGTAATAAGTAGAATGCATTTTTAATTACCTTTATTTCCTAAGCTTCTTGTTGTGCCTTCTGATTAAAACAGGAAAAATTTTGCAGAGAACTAAGGAAAACTTTATCAGTTTTAGTAGCAAAACCAGTTAACAAAACAAAAATGTAAAAGAGATGAAAAGAATAATAAGAATTTTTCCTTGCAATTTCCAATCTCCAGCAGCTAAACATAAGTTATATTGATAAAATTAACTCAATTATTACATCACAGGACACAATGATTCTGCATATGAACTATATTAAACAATCTAATTATTTTAAATTAAGATAGTATTACTTGGCTAAGGTGAGAAGCATAAATGGGTGGGAAAAGGCAAAGACAAATAAAGTAGCAACAGAATAATATAAATCAAGCATTCTTCCCAACAAAGAATATAAAAAGGCAAGTTCATCCAAATAAAAAGTCCAACCTAGGGATTGAAGGGTCGTTCTAGTGGTTAAAAAGGCTCAACCTCTTACTGGGAGTTTTCAAGTTTGAAAAAAAAAAAAAAAAAAAAAATCTTCATCTTTATCGTTTTCATAATTAGAATTAGCACAATCAAGGGCAAGCGTTTTGGTAACCTTCATTCCATTGTACAATTCCACATATCTTTCCCCAAGGTTCATGCTCCTTTCAATTCCACATATTATAAGATAAATTCTGAAACCAAATGAATTTTTCCAGCAATTGTTGATTTAAAATAAATTTCTTGAAGGATGATATTTGAGAATTATATTATCATCAGGAACTCACAGATTTGTCCGGGAAAAAAATCTGCTTTGCATTGTTTTCTTGACTGCAAATGTCACAATTCCCTGAGCATGTGAAAACCCATATCACATATCTTATCAGTTCATTGTGCTAAGATATCAGTTCGCTAAAAAGTTGATTATTAGATGGAAAAAAGAAAGAAAAATAATAATTTGTTCTTTAATGGAATAATCAGGCCTTAATAATCGATTTCATACCTAACAAAAATCACCAATTAATGAAGGGAAGACGTCACATGTCGGGTGCCTACAACAATGTCGTGGAGGTGGTGGCCAGTCGGATTCTGGTGAAAGAAACTCGACAAGAAGAAAGATGTGAATTGCAAGAAAAACGCGAGTGAAGATTAAGAACAAACATGGGAAAAACGAAAGGAGGAGAATAAGAAAAAGAAATGGACCAAAACTACGTCGTTTTTTTCAACAATTGGATGAATAGTGCCAATTGAAATAAGGCTCTTTTATATTATAAGGATAAGGATATATCAAGACAACATATTAGAGCATCTCAAATAAAAATGTAGATATAGAGAAAATGCAGAGGAAAGAAATAGAGAGAAGATTATTCCTTTTTTTTTTTTTTTGAAGAGGAATGAAATGAATTGTATGGAAAAAGTAAGAGAAAAGTGAAAACGTGTGCTCTTCCGATAGAAAGAAATTAAAAAATAATGATAAATAGTAGTGTAGAATGTGAATTGTATATAGACAGTGGCATACCCAAAAGATAGTCAAAAGAGTAGCCGAAACTTGACGATCCCCTAATTGAAATACTAATTTTTTTTTCAAAGGGACAATGGTTTTTTTTCCTCCCCAAAAATGGGGGTAGACGGGGATCAGGAAAGCTACCGCAGATCCAGCGGCGAAGTCAGGAACAAAATTTAGTGGGAGACGGTGACAAATCTTTAACTAGTAGGATGCAAATTATTTTATTTTATTTTTCCTTCATAAAACAAAACATTTTAAAAGTAGAAGACTAATGTTATTTTCTTACTTGTAATGTACCATTATTAATTTCACTGGATATCTTTATCTTTATGTGTGCTTATAAGTTCAAACAATAACCTTAGACAATATATTTTGATAATAGCATTAATTAATAACTTTGTAATGTTTTTATGGTTTGAATTTCAACACAAACTAAATTTTAGTTTATCTATTTAACTATTGAAACCCATTTCTTATTTCTAATTACCATTACAAAACAATTAAAGAAAAAAATTTAAAAATAACTGAAATTAAAAAAAAATAACTTCAATGGGGCCAGTGACCACACAAGCCCCGAGTGGCTCCGTCACTGCCCATATCGGTCCCTGCATACATTGATTAGAGACATGACAAAAGAAATGATAAAAAGCATGTGAAAAAAAAAAAAAGTGAGAAAATAATTTTTAAAAAGTAAAAATATAAAGAAAATTAAAAGAGCATAGGACCCCAAGTGAATATTTGTGTCTCTCTCTTTCTTCTCTATCAAATTGTCGTCACGCGCAACGCACGTGCCATCACTATTGTGTGTGTATATGTGTGTGTGTAATATTTAGATTAATATTAATTAATTAATTTTACCACAAAATTCCCTAAAAAAATAGATGGGTCAAATAATATAAGTCGGACGGTTTAGATAATCCACAGAGATTTAGAAAAACGAAATGGGAGGGGAAATTTTTTTTGGAAACTTGTGTTATAATATATATGGATACAATTGAGATTAACATTAAATAATTAACTAGATTTTCGCCTTTACCAAAAATTACTCGATAATGATGCTCACTAAGTTGAATAAGAAAAATAAAGACTAAAAGATATATGTCCAAAATGTTAACAAAGTAATAAAGTTATAAAAACAGTTGAACAATTTGAGAACATTTAGTTTCATACATAAATATCAATTATGAACATGAAAATAAATATTTGGATGCACAAGAGAACAAATAAAAGTGAAAATTTCAAATTGCACACGCTTGAGTAATGGTTAATACGAAAAACTTAATTGGCGTAATTTATGTTTCATGGACGGAAATATCACATAAAAATTATGTTATGTAAAAAAATACTACAAAATTTCAATGAACTTTAAAAACACGTAGGAATCATTTACGACATCTACCAAATAAGGTATTTATTGTTCTTGTTTTGTTTAATTACTTCTAATTGATTTTTGGGACAATTATTAAAATGACCAAACTCCAAAAAAAAAAAAGTTCAAATATGTCACATTTAAAAAACTTGTGCAAAATGGCCATTTTTGAATAAAATGACGTGATTGCCCTTAAGCAATAATTTCTTTATATATGCATATCTCGACAATTTATTTGTATATATTTACAATTACAATTATGAATACTGATTGTCGGCACTACAGTTTGAAAAAAATCGATACAATTTATCCGTATATCTTGAAATTTAATCGCGATAATTCTCGACGGTTACGTCTTTGTGGAAGCACTCTTACATTGCATTCTATATAGTTGAACCGTAGATCTTGACAGCTACGTACATGCTGTAAATGTAGACAGTTTCCTTTCATGGCAAAAAAGAAAATCTGCTGTATAGGTACTTCCTGTCTAGACTGCTAGAAGGGTCTCCTGGAGGTACGGAGGATTTTTAGAGGAAAAGCCAGTCAAAACTACCGGCGCCTGAGACTCACGGCCTGCACGCACCTCACTCGCTAACGAATTCCGGTAGCAGGTGTCAAGGAAGATTTTGATGGGTGTGATTGCTTGGATTGTTGCTTGGATGAAAAGATCAAAGAATTGAGAATTTGAGAATTGGTATTGGAATTTTTATTTATGGGCAATTTTGTCTAAAAATAGGAAAATTGATATTTTTGCGTAGGTTTAGATGGTGGTCACTTTTGAACTTGCTATATTAAAAGTGATCTTTTTTGCAATTTCCTCTTGATTATTTTTGGTCCATAGAATCTTTTGTACATTACGCGAGTTGAGATTCAACATATCTTTCTAGTACCTCACTCGTGCGTTACACAAAAAACCATCATCATTTAATTTGATTATTATAAATACTATTATTATAAACCATTTGAGCATATAATTTGCTCCAATTAGTATTTTAACTATTGATGAATACTCAAACAGAAATCAATATACTAAAAAATTATAAATTTTAAAAACTTCTTTACATACAAGTTTAGTTGTACACAGGGATGGAGTCAGAATTTTTCTCTAGTGCAATCCAAAATTTTTGTTCATTGAGGTCAATCTTAGAGTATAGAAATAATAGTTGAGAAATGAAAAGAAAATAATCTTCTCTTATCAACTCTATATCGGTAATACAATATACAAAGCTTCTTGTTCATATGGCTAGACAACATTTAAAAAAGCATACATGAATGAGATAAATCTAGGAAAGATTCAAAAGTTGACGAATGCTTTTGAAATTCTCATGGTGAGAAACTCCAACGGCAACCAAATTTTCTGGAGATCGGAAGACCCTAACTACAGCCATGGAAGAATGTGCCTTAGTGCGTTCTATAGTGAGGCTAAGGGGTGGGTGGGGGTACTGTATGGAGTACAGAGAGTAGAAAATTTATGGTTGCTAGTTGAGTAAGATGTCAATGAATGTAAGGTGAATAATTTGCAGGCATGGCCGCGTGTGTGTGTGTGTGTGTGTGTGTGAGAGAGAGAGACCCAAAGGAAAAGCAAAAGGCATGGGATAGAAAGACGGTAATCATGGTAAAAGTTTGTCCCATGCAGGAATCTAATCATGGAAAAGATGAATTTATACACTATTAAAAGCACGGGATACCATTTGCTTGGGCTAGTGGTGATCTATAGAACTATACATTTAGGTTGAAGTTTCGTGAGGTCAGCCTAAAAATTTACTGGGCCGTTGCAAGATTTAGTGCATCTTTCTTGGGCCCTGGTCCTTCTTGGGCTCCATCCCTGGTTGTACAATTTGTTATTTTTTCATCCTTACTGCATATTAGCATTTTCAATATCAATCAACTTTTAATTCTGGATATTATTATATACAATTGCCCGTGGCTAAAATAGGGATTTACTAAAAAAAAAAATCTACTTGAAAAAGTTATTGGGCATGACATTTGTTAATGGTCATATGAATTGTGTATATAATATAATTAAAAGACGACAACCTTGTGTGGAAAAGGGTCAATGATATCTTTCGAATGAAAACTTATAATCAACTAATCTCATGTAAAAGGACACATAACAACACAGATTCAACTCAAGAAAAAAACTCAATTGATTTTATTCAAGTGCAACCAAGAACCATACAATAAATGAAAACATGAATAAATAGATTGCCTAAATGGTTACATACTATAATAGGTTGAGCCTGCAAAAATATTGCAAACAACAAAAAACAAAACATAAAGTAAAGAAACGACTCAAACCCAAAAACGCAACATAGTTTGAGGAAAAAAAGAAATTAGCAGTGGCAAAGCTAATGGTTGGATCCCTCTCGTCGAGTTGCCCATGTATCATAAGCCGAAAACAGACTCTGTACAATATATTCAAGTACATTTCTTCAATCACTAGCAAGTGTACCATTTTATATATGCAATTATACTACATGTAAGCAAGTTAATTGCAGAAAATAAAAATTACGCCAATTAAATTAGGAAAATCTCTTCGGAGAATATTTTGTTTATTATATAAAAATACTTTTAAAAATAAAAGCCCGGACGAACCATGAATCTGAATTTACTCAAGAGATGCTATTTTTAAACACTCGTGAGATTGAATTTGAAGACAAAAGTAGATTATTTTTGTAGTGCTCCCACCGATAGCTACTTGATTCTCCTTGTTAATGGTTTAAATATAGTTATTACTAATTAAATGTTAATCACTTTTCATTGTATGAACGTATCAAAGATTATGACTTAATCATTCTGCACTCACAATTGAAGGATATAACTTGTAATAAGTCCATGTTAATAGGGTTTGAATGTCCATTCAAGATTTAACCAAAATTCTACACAAGTTTTGTTTTATTGATACTTTTAGAAGTATTGGTATTTCTAATGTTGAACTGTCATTCGGTTTTATCGATACTTTTAGAAGTATCAGTGCTTCCAATGTTTAGCTCGTCCATGTCATTGATTAGTCCATCAATTCGCCTCTAGGAATGTTCTTTGTAATTTTTCATAGAGTTCTAAACAGTTATATGATATTAGAATTCCATAGAATTATCAGAAACATCATCCTTCATTAACTAAGTGGCGTCTATAAGAGAAATACTTTCATTGTCAAACTTCACATTACAAGGCTTGTTGTTACATTGTCCCAATCCTTTTCATAATATGCATGTCTTCAAATCCAAAGGTTCTCAGTGGTGTGACTAGTGATTCCCGATAGGCCCGTCTCGATAACATAGGCATATGCTCAACCGTTTGAGGAAACTTCCAAAGAGCTCGATTAACTTATCACACAAATTTCTCCCAAGCACCTAAAATTTTGTAAAACAATGAATATAAAATATTCAGTGAGAAACCTTTACACATGCAAGTTATCTTTTTAAAAACGTGAGTTCGGGAGATCGGAAGAGCGTCGTGTAGACCTATTTTACCTCTGAGCTTTCGATAAAACTTGTTCGGTTGGTACTCGTATCATAACATAGCACAAGGTTTTGATCATCGATTACCTAAGTGCCTTGCAAAACCATAACTTATCATGTAGATTTGATCATATACTACCTTGGTAGTCTGCCACAACCCAACTTGAAAAGAAGTGCCTTAACACCAAATATTTGATATAACAAACATAATTCTTTTTTGTAACTGATGAGGAAGATCTTGAAATTCTTTTTTGAAATTACTACATATAACTATTGCATATAAAGGGAACACAACTTATCTCATCATTCTCCCGACCAATTTCATAATGAATAACGATTGAAGTTCAAGAGAACTCCTTACATATTGCATATAGAATCATCAAGATCACAAGAACATGTAACACATGGATATTTCTCAAATATTTCATGTTAGCATATTCGAAGAACACATAACAAAGGGATGTCCACAATTGGGATTACTTTGTTAGGTTAAGTTTTTATTGCCTTATTTCCTCCTTCTTTAGCCCATCTTGCCATCAACTTTTCCTTTATCTTCTTAAATTTTAGAGTGTATAAAAAGGATCCATTGCTTATTTGGAATTAGGGTTTTCTTTCTATTGTCTCCCCTAGTCTAAAAGCAATCAAGTCTATGATTTTCGATCTTCTTGAATGATTTTATTTCTTTATTTTTGGTAAAGAGGAGATAGAGAGTATGTTAAAGAGATAGCATAAGAGGGAGAGATAGAGAGATGAATGTGTGAGAAAGAGAAGAATTTAGCTCCTATTTATAGATCATATCTTGGTATTAATAGGATGAGGTCGTCTAATGATAAGTGTGCATTTCCACACTTATTTAAGCTTTTAAAAGAATAATTTTTAATTAATTGGGTGGACTTCTACTCACAATTGTTTAGATTTCATCTTTATAGGTTAAAAATCACCAATTGGAAGAAAAAAAGCAAAAAAAAAAAAAAAAAAAGCAAAATGATTAATTCTACAAAGAAATTTGAAGTATGGGGACTTTTTTGCACATTTGTGAAACTTGAAAGACTACATTTGGAGTCATTTTGAAGCTTGAGGGCCATTTGAAATTATTTTAGAAGTTTCTAGACTCATTGAAAATAAGAATTGAGTGGAAAAAGATTAAAGATGCAAGACAAAAATGATGCTGGGGGGCCTAAATGAACATTATGAAAAGAAGGGTATAAACAGCTCGTCAAATGCAATCTACAACCTAACAATGAGTTACAACCAAATACCCTTATCGTGAAAAGGTCATAGAATGCATTCTACGACCATTGCACAACCTTTCCTAAAATACCCATATTTCATACTTTGGGGGCTCTTTTGTGCAAATTCAAAGCAAAATAGGGTTTTGACCTTCAAGACTTAGGCACTACTATATATACACTTATTTTCTTGAATCTTGAAGGATGGGTGTGGGTATTCTTGGAGACTATTAGGGCAAGAACAACAGAGAAATTTGGAGAAGAGGAAAAACTTGGAAGGAATCAAGATCTTGCATATTCAAGTTTGAAGAATCCATCTAAGGGAATGATTTCATTTCTTAACCTTGTATTTCTTCTTGATTTCCCTTATTTGCAATGTATTTATATAACTCTTTACTTTGTCTTTTTTTTTTTTTGGTAATGAGCTAAAAATTTTGTGGTTGGGTTTATTGATGTAGCTTAACCAAGCTTTATTAATATCAAATCATGCTTTTCTTGTTTTGTTGCTTGTTGTTATGTGTGGTTGTTATGACATTTAATGCCCTTTATTTGCTTGGCCAATAAATGATGTGTTGAGTGATTTGTATAGCTTTCAAAAGAAAGATATACATATTAAACCAAGTAACAATCACCCTAGGTTCTTGTAGGAGATAAAAATATACTCCTAGCCCTAGGTGACTCATTGAGGCATTTTCACAAATACTTAATGCAATTAGTTGGATTTCAATTGACATAGAGATCTAGTAGGTTGATCCAATTAATTAACGCTAATTTGACGCTCGAAAAAGATAATTAGTTAAAAATAGGAAAATCGGAATAACGAGTAATTTTCTTGTTAGCTTGTTGGTTTGTCAATTAAGTAAGGTTAAATGAAATTAAGAATCTCAACCATTACATCTTTATATTAATACAACTCCACTTGCATCTATTTTATTTAAGTTTCCTTCATTTATGTGCTTATTTTTATGTTCTCAAGTGAAAAATCCATTTTAATTGTGTGTTTATTTTGTAAACTCAACTAATTTTAACTAAAGTAATATCAAGTAACAACTCCTCATGGGATCCACAATCCGGACTCTTTGTTCACTGTATTACTTGAAACGACCTGTGACTTGCAGCATTATACACATCTTTGAGTTCGTAACATCCAGTGACTTATAGAGCTACCCCATGTTAGGTTAGATGAGTCACTAGTTAGGGAATTGATTGTATCTCATATATAGACATTAATATATTGCAATCTAAAACATCTCCTAACAAAACAATATTTAATAAATTCCCTTAGTTTTCTCATAAATTAGTCTTGACTCTCCTTTTTTCATGAATTTACGTGAGCTATGAATCGAGCTTTGAAATATACATTTCTTATAGTACTATAAAGTCTTTAACATCGAATTTCATGAGAACTTTACAATACCTTAATCGAAATCACCTAGTGTAAGTTATTTATCAGAAAGGTAGCTAGACTCTAACATAATCTTCTAATTTTGTATAGTTAGTAGCCACTTTCTAAAATTATTTCGAGAACATATATTGATCCAAATCTCAATTTCTAAAGTCCTTCAAAGGCTTTACTTGTAGGACTAAAATTTAGATGAATAATTCGACTTTTGAATCAAATGATTTGAAGAGTTAGAAAATTGACAATAGAAATAGTCACCTAAGTTTGCGCTTTTTCTTGTTCTCATAACTAATACTTATGATATATTACGTAATAAATTTTGGCGGGTCATTACAATTTTCAAATAAAAACTAAAATAAATAAGAAAATTCAGAAAAGGGAAATTAAATAAATAAAAAAAGAAAAGACAAATGTTGATTTAAATGTTGACTGAAATTCTAGACGGGAATGATTTTAGAAGAAAAATATCTTGAATTATATATATATATAGATTCCTTGTAAGTAGGATAATTGCTGAAAGTAAAATTAATTAAATCAGAAAAATCTCTTTGAAGATTATTTTATTTATTGTATAACTAGTCCCGCACCCGTGCGCTGCACAGGGATACCAAATTGGTGAAAATTATATCGGTAGTAAAAAAAAAAGGAAAGAAAAGAAATTCAAGCCATCGCTAACAATCCAAGTTGTAAATTAAACAAAAATATTGTTGGATGAAACGCATTTATATAGACCTGTGAACAGACAAAAATATAAAGAATATAATAATATACATTAAACATGAAATTCAGTAAGTGTAAAATCATACATGATGCTCCCAATGTTATAAATAGCAAAACAAAAGAAATAAAACATGGCATAGAAATATATACTACAAATTGTAACAATTATATAAGAACAACTGAGTATTTCAATAGAGATAACAAAGCATGAGGTATTCAGCCTAAACCTCCATTACCAAGTGCAACCTTTGGTTCCTGCCACTGCCATTTATCAAATAAAATTAATGCTTTTGTTGAACAATAAGATATAAAAAGGGGGAAAGGTGAAAACATCAGGTTTATCCTCTTTTGCAAAACAATGAATAACATACCTGCTAACCTGATTGGAATATGCTTATAATGAGTTCGTTAAATATAAGAATATCCTGAACAAAACAATATAATTGATTACAAAAAATAAAAAATGAAAATATTTCTGAGAAATTGGGGACATTCACTATAACATATAATTTTATAAGACATTTAAAACACTTACCAGAATATCTTGACAATATTAATATAGATTTCTGAAGACCTCTCTGTAGACCACATTAATAGCAGCGTTGGAGGTAGAAGCTTCATTCCACAAATTAGAATCTTTGATCCATGAGTGACCCTTGAAACTCCAACATAAAATTGTCTGTGGGTAAATACACGTTTTTTAAGAAAATCCCAACACGTGCAAGCGATTGACCTTGACTCTTATTTATAGTCATTGCATATGAAATAATCGGTAACTGTCTTCTTCTTTTAAATGTAAAACGCAATCTCATATCAGATGGAGTCAATGTCATCCTTGGTATCAAAAACTTTTGCCCAGCATTAATCCTATCTAAAATTTTAGCTTCTATGATATGATCTGCAAGTCTTATTACGATAAGCCGTGTCCCATTACAAAGGCGAGACGAATGATCTATGTTTCATATTAACGTAACAGGAACACCAACCTTAAGCTTCAATTCATGACCTGGAACGCCAAAACATCTAATTCCATTTAAAAACTTTGGAGTATGAAGTTCACTAAGCAATTGGTTATCATCATCTGATCTACATATCCCATCAGAACTCAAATAACTCCGTACATCAAACGGGTTTTTTGTGACCATGTAATCATTTATTGATTCAACAATATCAAGTGTGGGTGCAAGTATTGCCTTTCCATTCAGGTAAGTAGAATGCCCGTCATTACTTACAAAATCAGGATATACACTTTCAACAATACAACCAATATCATCAGCTGATCGTTTCAAACAAAGATCATTAGGAATTTCAATACTTACCTGACCTTCATTCTCTCCACCAAGAGTCCCATTGCCAATGCTCAAGATCCAATCTGAAAAACTCTTCACATCCTCACATGAATCATCACTTGAAAGATTCTCTAGTCTCATGTTTTTAGTCAACTTCAACACCTGAAAACATTATAAACAAATTATTATTCAAACTACATACTAAAATAATCAATATGACAAAATTAAGTGTCAACAATCTTTTTGATTAATTTCGACAAACATATTAAATTCTATAAATCACAAATATTATTATGAAATATTAACCAACATAATAGAAACTATAATATAACTAAATTAAATAGTAATAGTACCTTGCAATGGTCCCATAAATAAGAGGAGTTCAATGAAGCATTCACAATTTCCTATCTAGAACCCTTCGGGATTACAGGTAAAATATGTCTAAAGTCTCTACCAAATACAATTGTTTTACTCCAAAAGACTATTGCATACTTAATGGATTATCAGAACGCAATATATCCCGCATGGTTTTGTCTAGTGCTTCAAAGAAAAATCTGTGCATCATAGGAGCTTCATCCCAGATAACCATTTTAATGTTACATGTTGAATCTTCAGTGGCATTTAGAGGAATAGCAAACCTTGAATGTGCAGTTCGTCCACTTGGAAAAAGAAGGAATGCAATGCCATTTGACGCAGCATTAAGCACAATATCTCCTTTTGCCCTAATAGCTGTTGATAATGATATCCAAACAAAGGTCTTACCAGTTCCTCCATGTCCATACAAAACCCCTCCCCCCCCAACAGATTCCATTATAGTATCATAAACATTTTTTTGCTCATCTGTTAATTTAGAAACCAATGTAGCATGTTCCTCAACCATGGCTTGCTTATCATAACGCAGTTCATCATTTATCAAGTTGTTATCTATACTTTAAAAAGAAGTATTAGGATAAGGCATGGAAGGAAAGTCTTGTAAACTCTTTCCCCGAATGCGTAACAACTTATCAACCTCCACAAGAGCAAAGTTTTTTTTTATCTCATCATTAGTCAATTATAAGTCTGTGAACCAATTAACAACCATTATATGTCAAAAAGTCTAAAAAAATAAAATGTTACTTGTTACATTAAAAAAAAAAAGATTTAAAAATCAATATATAATAAGAATATAGTTATTAATTACCTTGATACTGCAACTGTCTTCTTCTATTGTAGAGTACGTCATCTGAGAGATATTGCCAACATCTTTCCCAAGCAAACTCAGGTCTAGCTAAACTATCAGACAACAATAGAGTCACGAATAAAAATCAAAGTGAATGAGCACTTTCCCACTGACTGGCCTCAACAATCCCATCAATGTATTCCCTATCATCATCAAGCAAACCACAGGAATAGCAAGCATCCCGAAAAGTATCATAATGGACCCCATTATAAGTTCTAAGATCTTCAAAACTTGTAGGACCATGTACAATACTCAAGAGCTTCCTCAAGTAATACTTTCCATCCGAATAGGGTCGTACGAAAAAAGCCTACAAATAGAAACTCCACGCTGTCGTGGCACCCGTTCTTTATCTTTTACCTTCGAAACAAATTTAGATGGGAATTCAGCATAAGTCAACTTCTTTACATCAAGGTACTTCTCATTTGCTTCCGTCCATGTAGGGAATTTATTCTCCTTAATATTAGTCTGTTGAATGACTGTATTTGCTCTATCAGTGACAGAGTAGTATATTTTATGTTCACCAGGTAAATGGAAGCTAAGTCTCTCAACTGGAATATCTCTATAATGAATATTAAAACTGAATATTCTCCAAGTAGCTTCACATGCTGATACATACCGACAAGTATAATACATATTTATTTCATCAACGTTCTTCTTTTTAGTACCATCAGCACTACTACATAATGATGTTGTAATACGATCATGACCTTTGTTTATGTATTTAAATAGGTATTTGATTGACTTGGACTGATTGCACTATTCAACATTTATATGTACTCCATATTTCATTAACAAATCACGATTATGTGGAGTCACATGCCTATTGTCAAGGTGAACACCATTTTTCTCTACTGTTCTTCCATTATTCCGACGTCTATAGATAGTGTATCCATTTTCATCAATGGTGGTCTCTTCCGCATATCTTTTTAGGAAATGTTTTGTACAATGACCGTTCGCCATACACGAAGACTTAACATTTGCATGTCCACACGGTCCATGAATCATCAAATTTTTCACCGCTTCATAGTATTCCGGAGCATTGTCTTTATTAAGAATTTCTACAGATATTATTTTATCAATATCTGCTGGGGTAGGATGTTTGTCTTTTTGAGAAAGCCAGATCAATATATGAGCATATTGTAATCCACATTTCTGGAATTCAACTACAGAAACCACTGCCAAATTAAGAAAACAATAAAGATAAATGGAATAATTTTCACATAAATAGACAAAAAAGAAAATTATAATAATCAATTAAGGTAACTGAAAAAAATTACATTATTTACCTGCTCTAACTTCACCAAAAATCTTGTTTTTCTTTAAGTCTTTGATGAGCATGTCCAGTTTAGCCTTAAAAATTTTGCAGAGGATATCCAGACGATCTTCTAGCCTTAATACTCGATCGTCAATAAAATGAACAATCACTGGCTATCTGAGATTACACATGATAGTAATGAATAGGTCAGGATACCCAGCCTACCTACAAATTGCTCTTAGCATCTTGATAATTCTTCATTGTATTCTGAGCACCACCAGTAAATGACTCAGGTAACACAATAAGCTTCCCTACATTTGAAAGCTCTGTTTCTCCACAAGTAACAGCATCAGCTAATCCATTATACAATTCACATCTTAGCTCTCTTTGAGTTTGAGGTGAACGAATAAATGCTAGTCGAGAAGATTCAATCATTATGTAACCATCTGCCAACAACTGTTGGGATAACCGACGAGAAGATAATATATAAGAAGATTCATCACTTTTCTCTTGCAATCTGAAAGCAAAAAACTCTTTCTGTGTAATTGTTTTTCTTCCCATCGAAGATGAAGGATCAACATGTGTAAGTGTTAGATCTTCCCTATAACCATCTTGCCCTATATAGAAACAACAATAGATACTGTAGACCACGATATGATGGATTTAGTTCATTAATATGTTGCAAGTCACCAGACTTTTTCTCTAGAATGAGGTCTCTAGGGCCCTAATTCTCATCGGTATCATCCTCAATGGTTATAGTCACCTCATTAGCCTGAGGTTCATTATACATTCTTCCATCCTTATCGCTAGAGCCAATTAATTTGAGCCTAACATCAATAGCATCTGAATTTTGGAACCTGTCTTTAGCCATTCTAAATGATTTGGTATGTGAATTATAGCAATCAAGCATATGCTTCAACTCATCAACAATATGATGATCTATTGTAGTGCCTTTAGAATATTTCCTACAAGAAGGGAAAAAAATAAAACAACTTACATATTTAATTAGTGAAAGTACAGCTGATATTGAAAGCTTGAAAAATAAAGTAGAATAATTACTTACCTAACAGCCTGAATCCTGTTTGAAACTTCGTTCTCAGTATCCACAATATACATTTGTGAGAACTTTGGAGGTTTTCGTTCCAGTGGGAACAAACTACCAATCATGTGATGATTTTCACCGTTCAACCTAAATATAGGCGGACCTTTGCCAGTGTTTATATCTTTATCTATTTTTCCTCCCATTGAAGTAAATGAAAACATACTATTCTATGAACTCATGTTCTCTTTAAAATGTTTACTCCTATTATTTGATCCAAATAACAAATCATTAAGAACCTTTGGAGGTTCTTTCATCAATGGAAGCACAACATTGCCTTGGTTCTAGCACATAGAAAATGTTGGATTCTTAGCCATATAATGTTTCTCAACTCTCCTAGCATACCAAAATTTTGCTCCACAATGCACGGACGAATAAGTAGGATCTCCAAGATCATGGTAATCTATAACATTTTTTACAATGGATCATGGAATTATAAATAAATCATACTAAATATCTAAATACCATCTACTAATAAAATAAGAAAACAATCAACATATATATACAAGCGAAAAGTACAAACTCGAGGAACAATTAAAATAAACATGAAAGAAAAATTCAGTGTCTTAATCCACTTCGCCATCCAGACTAAACATATAAAATCCGTAGAAAAACATAAAACAACTAAACCAAAAAATTTTAAAATATCAAAAAAGATTTCCTAGGAAAGTATACATTTCTAATTCCAAAATAGAAACAAATAAAATTTAATGATACCAAACCAAACGATTGACTACAATGAAATAAAACGTAACACATAAGATCGGAAGAGGTCGTGTAGGGAAAGAGTTTATAGCCGATAAATCCGTACACTCCACATCTTCACCTGTAAATTATAATAATAAGTGTGAGAAAACAACATAGAAATATAATATAACACTAAAATTTAAAAAAAAAAAATCCTTACCGTCAGTAGTATCGCTCTCTTCGTCTTGTGTGTCCATTAAATCATCAAAGAGTGCACACGAAGAACCATCTAAAATAATAAATTTAAGAATCCATCACTCAATGCTAAAAGAGCCGTAAAAAATAATTAAGACATTAATGAGACAAATCTATAAATTGAATCAACAATGTGTTTATTAAACTATAATATACTACAATTATAAAAATTAATAGTCAATATAGACAAAATACATATACATACAATTATATACAACATCAATGTCATTAAGTGAACTAGTTCCAGCATCATTTGATCTATCAGTATCTTGATTGACAAACAATGATCAGTGGTTGCCTCAGAACCAGCGACACGTCCAGAAAACACAGTTGTGGTCGACCGACCCAACCCAATTGCTGTAATATTAATTTAATATTATTATGTAAGAAATAAGAGAACAATCATGTTAAATGAAGTTTAAAATATTGCTATATAAAAAATAGACATTACCATTTGTCACATCATGGAAGGGTGTTCTGGAGTACAAACTTGAAGAACCATCACCCACGTTTTGTTGCGAAAGATCCAACGGTACATTAACAATTCCTAGTATGCGGGGCCTCCGTGATGGTAACCTTGACATGTCTATGAAATTTATAATACAAATTAAATAAAAAAACATAAAAAAATGACTATGAAGTTACATGTGGCAAAAAAAAAAAACACTGTTATAATTACATAGAAAAATAATTAAAAGTTTGTTGACGTATAAGGTTGATTCATAAGATAAGGTGAAAAAATTTTACCGTTTACCATTCTCATCAAGTGTCTTCGCCCTCCCATTAGAAATTACTGTCGATTTCATTAACTTCCTAGCATCGACGGTTGACAAAAATAGATCATTAGTACTCAGAAACGTTCTTTTATGGCTTAAATTTTCAACAATCGAGCTAAGGTCAATATGTGCGTACTCATATTTACCAAAAAAGAACTTGTAAGTACCTTTAATGTCTAAAACCTCCTTGCTTAGAAGAGAAGAACTAAGGATAAAAAGAATGCCATTTTCTTATGTAAACTAAGAAGAGAAGAATAAACATGACAATGTAAAATAAGAAATCAAAAGAGTCATGCTTTCCTCAGTTAAAATACCGGGTCATATCTATGCGAAGAAAAATGATTAAGAATGGAATTTAGGCCTGACCTTTCTAAGACGATGATAGTCTATGTTGAACTCTTCTCGACTCACAAGTTGTACTATAGTCGCCTCCTTTGATGTAGTCGAAGAAGGACACAAACGTGAAAAGCCAATACATCCAATTGTTGAGGGGGAAAAACTCAATTACGATAATTTAATATGTGTTGAAGAAAGGAACAAAGCATCAATAAAGGAACAATAAAGGAACTACAACAATACGATACATCTCAATCGTTTAATGATTACAACAATAAATGAATAGAGCATCCCTCTGCAACCTCATCATGCCAACAATGCAATATATGATAAGGAATTACAATGCAAGAAACTCCATACTTTTCAAGAAATGTCCTTTTATGGCTTAAATTTTGAACAATCGAGCTATGGTCGATATGTGCATACTCATATTTACCAGAAAAGGACTTGTAAGTACTTCTTTCAATATCTAAAAGCTCCTTGCTTAGGTTCGCATCGGAACAAAGGATCTAAGGAATGCAATTTTCTTCTATAAACTCAGCTTATTGACAAAATTCGAAGTCAATTCAACCATCACCCCTCCAATGATTCCAGGGGCATTAGAATTTCTCCTAGGTTTATTTGAAAAAGAATTTCTCTGGGCCAATGAACTACTTTATTCACTTTGCTCGATAATCGATGATTATAGATTGACAAAACCCTCATTTGTTGCAGTTGAAGAAAAGTTATTCATGGAATGAGAAAATGTCAATCAAACAATAATACTATATTTAGTCATAGAATTATATAAATGCATGACATATGTAAAATAATATGAAAAAAATATTGTATTGTTACCTTATTTTTAATTGGAAGATACTAATTGAATATATTGAATATCAATATATATATATATAAAAGTAACATATACAATATATACATTAGAATTTGAATTGTAATGACACACGAACATCTTTTTGCAAATTGGAGGTCCCTACGGATTTATGAGTCGATGTGTCAAATTGCCATCTCTGAGTAAATTCATCTTCAATCTATAATGAGTTTCCATCATGTAAAAATTTCTTTTGTTATTACTAGCATGAAACACGTGCATTGCACGTGGTTTTCATATTGATGTTGTGCATCTTTTTTTTTTTTAAATTCAAACATCGAATAATCATGATTCAAATATACTTATTAACATATATCTTTGAACTTAATGCCTAATAACATAACTCTCTAATTTATTTTCAATTAATAAAAACATAATACTCTAGTTTATATTTAACGCTCTTTTATATACCCATCTTATTTACTACAATGTGAAATTAATGAGAGTGTCTCATTGTAACATTCTTCTTTTCCTGCTGCTACAAAGAAACTAAAAGTGAAATCCATGATTGATGAGATTTAAAAAATAATAATAAGAACACTACTCAGTTAAATAATACAACAATTAATTTAGTTAGTTAAATTGGAAAAATGATATAAGAAAAGAAATTAAAATTGACTGTCTATAATATTCCACGTGAGTTTTACGTCCAACTTTTTTCCGTTTGATTTGGTCTGTTTCAAAAATTGTACAAAATAATGAAATATTCATGTATGTGTTAACTTTGTATTTCAAATATGAATGATTAATGTTGTATGGTTAATTAAATTTGAAGTTAATATGAATACTTTAATGCACAATATACAGTAGACCAAGAATTTGTGTACTTAAATATAAATTATCATTAATATTAAGATGATTATAATAAATACACTAAGGGCATTTTAGGATTTTCATAAAAAGTAGGCAAGTAAGGAAATAAAAAAGGATAATTATATTACTACTACAAAAAATAATTTCAACACCACATTTTAATTTCAGCACAAATAACTTATGAATTTGATTAAAACACTACAACAATTTTACATTTATAACCTACATTTCTAAATTACAGTTAAAAAAGGAAATAAAAAATATTCTCCTTTCACCGCAATCTAACCACCAATTATTCCATAAATTCACTTTTTTCACAAAAAACAATAAGAAAAAAGGAAAATGACAAAAAAAGAAAGAAAAGAAAACATAGGCACCTTTAATTTTCTCATAATCTAGAACAAGTTTAATAGTTAATAATTATATATATATATATATATATATTATGGATTATTATACTGTCAAAAATTGATTTATGCATTTTTTATTTTAAAAAAGTTTTAATTGTGGATGTCATATTAATTTCAAGGCAAAATATATTGGCACCACTGTTTTTTATAAATGCACCACATTTTAATTATATAAATAGTCCCTGAATATTATTTACTTTTACATTTATATCCTCACCATTTTTGTTATATTATTCTTTTACGATCTTTTACATATTAGTACTTCTTATTTTAAAGAACAAGTTTTGTCCAAAATTTTCTCTCTTCATTCTTCCAAATTATCATTAAAACTAAATAGTTGTACTTAACTATTTCTTATAATTTACTGATTAATATATTTGAGAAACTTTCTTAACTAATTCTTTGCACATATAGTTTTATCAAATACCAAATATGTTAGTTAATGAAATTTTGAGAATAAAATTGTGACAAAAAACGTTCAGAAAATATATGCAATGATTAGTGAAAACTAAGGTTATGCAATGTAATTAAAATGTTGTGTGGTTATAAAAAAGTGTGGTGTCAATATAACTACCCTAATTTCAATCCAATTCTCCATGAAATAGATGTCATATTAATTTCAATCATATTAATTTCAATTCAATTCTCTATGAAATCAAAGTAAAATATATGTCACGATTCAAAGTTGAAATTTTAAATTTGATATGGAGTTAAAAAAAGTAAATAATAATGGCTCATGCATTATGTTTATGCCCCCCATCTTGCAAATTAAGCCACCAAAGACGATAATCAAGATATAAATCGATATTCAAAAATGTTAACAAAAAATTTGGGGAAAGAAATAATTAAAAAAATATAGATAAATGAAAATGAAAATGATATTGTGGTGGGAGAGGGAAAGAGATCCTAGAATAAATATTAAATAAAAGTAAGGTTGTTAATATAATTTTATTTACGTATATTTAAACAAATAATTGAATTATGGTGTAAGAAACAAAAAGTGTAGAATAAATATTAAATAAAAGTAAGGTTGTTAATGTAATTTTATTTAAGTATATTTAAACAAATAATTAAATTATAGTGTAAGAAAAAAAAAGTGTAGAATAAATATTAAATAAAAGTAAGATTGTTAATTTAATTTTATTTAAGTATATTTAAATAAATAATTAAATTATGATGTAAGAAATAAAAAGTGTACTGATAATATATAATTACCCAATCAAAAATTTCCTTAATCCGTATTTTTTTTGGACGGGTTGACCCGTACGTTATGGAGGGATGAATAAATAAATAAATAAAATAAAATTAATCAATCGTACGGCGCGCTTTTTGTACTTGAAAAAGTTCTGTCCATTTGTGTCTAAACCATTTCAAGATCGGATTTCGCTTAAAAACTTGAGGGTTTTAGGGTTTAGGAGAAGAAACAATTTAAGGAAACTGGAAATGGTAGAGGAAATTCCATTCTGGATATACCGATTTTATCCCCTCATGCAATGATCTCAACCAGGTAATCCCTCCATTTGTTCGTCATCACCGAACTTGGTATGTAATTTTTGATTTGTTTGTGTAGTCAGTTCCAGAGAAGGGGCTATCCATTTGTATCCGTCCCGCCTCATCGCCATTCTCTTTTTCTGGCTCCTTGGTTTCTGTTTTCCTTTTTCTTTTTGTACAGCAAGCTTGGCTTCTCGACAATATTTCTCCTGAAATTTGTTTATGGTGTTATTCTTGCACTTAGAATCGCTGAAATAACTGCCAACTTGGGCAACTGCCACATTAGATCCCAGGCGGCTGCCTTTGTTGACTGTTGTCAGTTATTAGCCTTACAATCAAGGGAGAAATACAAGTATATAATGTTGGTTACTAGCAATGAGGACTTGTGTATTGATATTTTAACCCACTGGTGAATGGAATGTTCAGTGCTTCTTTTGTGATAATTTTGTAGGTTCATACCCTGTTTGAACAATCCAACAATTGGAGAAAATACACGTCATCTCCTGGGGAAGTGGAGAACTTCGGGAATTCCGATCTCAATTGGGGAAAGAAAAGAGGCTGCGGCGGTGAAATGAAAAGGGTCCAATTCTATGGATCATTTACTTATGATGAGGTGGACTATACTCTATATGATTGCGTATACATATACACCCAAGATAAACCCGATCCCTACATTGGAAAGCTCATAGACATGTGGGAAGATGCTGATAAGTCCAAGAAAGTAAAAATTCAGTGGTTTTCCGGCCATCAGAAATTTCCAATCATCTAAGAGATGTTGAGGTTGCAGAAAATGAATTATTTTTTGCCACTGGTGAAGAAACTGCTGTTGCGAATATCAACCCCCTGGTAATTCTGATGAAACCTTACTTGCTTATTAGTTTTCCATTTAATTTCAATTCGGGTGTAGCCGAAGGCTGGATTTTAGTATGTGCAGGGTGTTGGATCGCACAAGGTTATGTAATTATGACAACATATTTAGTTAGTTACATGAGTATACTTTTTTCATTAATTTAAAGAATTATTTTGGAAAATGACTTTTCTATTAGTTAAGTTAAGGAGTCATGGTTAAGGAAAACACAAAGAGATGAAGTATTGTAAGTTATATTTTCAATTTTTTCAGTTTGACGTCTAGTTGAAACAAAATTTAATCAGTTTATTTTTCCCGCTCATGGTTTGTTGAATAGTTTTTCCCCTTCCTCTCTCTCTCTCTCTCTCTCTCTCTCTTTTATTTTTTTTATTTTGTATAAAGTAAATGAAAGACTGGCAGACTTTTTTATTTGGCATAAGGCATCTGAAATATTTGTGTCGATCCCATGTGTTCCTCTAAGTTGGTTTTGCAAACTATGCGTATATCTAATTATCAGCCATCTTTTTCTCGATTTACTTGCTCATCTTATTCAGTAGTTTCCTCTAATAGCAAAGTATAACAGGTTGTGTGCTGTCTGTCTGTTTGTCTTTTTTTTGTTCTTTCTACTTCTTTTTTTTTTTTTTTTTTTTTTAAATATTATCATAAAATCGTGCAGCAAATATTGTGGTTCTGGAAGAGTTCCTTTGGACGATACTGAAATTAAAACATATATATATATATACACACACACACATATATATAGAGTTTGTCTGCATATGGTTCGTTACCCATATATGCTAAAAGTTTATCAGATGTGGGGACCCATTTGTTTATGCCTTGTTCTTTGTAGCGAGTATTTTAGCTTTTTTTGATGGAAAAAGACAATTGTTTGAAATGTGTGGTGGACAAGTGGGGAGAGATTATAGGGAATTGTGAGAATAATTTAGGGAGAATATGTGTTTGGTGTAGGTTTGAATTGTTGAGTTTTTTTGCTAGTGAAAAGTAAGTTGTAGAGAACGAGGCGTTAATTCTAGAAAATGTTAGCAAAAAGGGACAAGAGTTTTTCGCAAGATGTTTGCGAGTGAGATAGCTGAGAACTAAGAGTTAAAAGAGGATTTTATATATACTGGAAGCTAGAAAATCTGCGTGCTGGGATAAGATGCATGGTAGAACACATTATATTGATTTGTTACCTCTGAACAAATACCTTATGGTATTCAGGGTGGGCATTGTATGGTGTTCAGAGTGCATTTTCTAATATACATGCTACAGAAAATTAGTAATAGCCATGGGTCAAAGAGTTGATTACAAATATGGACCAATCTTTTATTTAGGTTAATTGGAGCAAGCACATTAATGGCTTATTAAAAAAGAAGTGGTTTCCAGGGAAACTTTATTTCTTCTTGGCCGACAAAGTGCTTTATATGAACATTTTAGATCAGGAAAATGTTTTCTCTTGCTCAATAGAAAAAGAATTTAAAAGGAAAAACAAACTTTTGTGGGAATATATATAATTTTGGAGGGAGATTATGGGAACAGTTGTTGATCTGGAGAGTTGGAAGGTGGGATGCAAATAACTAGAAATGGGCTATGTCTAATGTTCGGCAATATGTTATACTTCGACTGGTTGCTTTTGGCAGATACTGCTTTGAATTTTGTTCTTATTTCTACTTTTGTCGGTTGTACATTGTACAAGGTATAACCTAGAATTTGTTTATCATTTCTCATTCTATTCTGTTACTGAGACTCATAGGCAATGCTAAATCTATTTGTTCTCTATAATCCAGTTTTTACCTATTAAATGGATATATAGGAGAGCAGTAAGTAGGACACTCTTATATCTCTTTGATGATTTCCAGTTTTAGTCGAGTCCTATCAGATGCTCTTCTTTCAGGATTTTGGTACCTTTCATGGGTGGCTGATAAGCACTAGTAAGTTGCAGGGTTATTTCTGGGTAGATTGCAGAATAAGGGGCACTTGTATACTATAAAGAGTGGGAGGGAGTTTTAGTTACATTAGGCAGATATCATGAATTGAGGAAATCCTTGGGAGAGAGTTAAGCCTATCGAATGCTTATCAATTTATTATAATTTCATGCATATTCCTGTAATTGTATCTTTACATATATACAAAATTACAACAACTGTTCCAGGATCCTATCAATTGTAACAGAGCAGCTAACATGGGTTAATCGCAACTAATTTCAGCAGCATAATTGTGAAAATGGAGGAGAGTTTGAGCTTGGTATTTGATAGGATAAACACATTGTTGGAGTGCATGATTGAACATATGAAAGCAATGGAGAGAAGTGTGGAGGAAAAGCTGCTAGGGGGCCAAAAGTACGTTGTGGAGTCTATTGGAAACTTAACGGTATTGATCCCAATTATGGGTCCTTCAGGTGTAGCAACAGTTTGTTGTGGACGGCGTCACAAAATGAGCCTTAAGAAATTTTTTTTGCTAAAACTAGCCATAATGGAAGTTTGGTTGCCTGAATTGATAATAAATTGGATTTAATACTCTTGCATTAAATCTTGGAAATTAAATTTGTTTGTAATTTATCCAATTTGAATATTAATATAGTTTAGACGAGTGCGATAAAATAATCTGTGACCACTGAAAATTTATCTAAGGTAAGTCGTTGCGACACGTGTAAATAAAATAAAATTTTTTAAATAGAAAAACTTTTACGTCGCTGGGGGTTCAAATTAATTCACGACAAAAGTCTGATTGTCACAGTGGTAATAACCTTCTGTATAACAGTTTAACTGAACCTAAGAGCATGATTAGTGTTGGGGGAAAACCTGTATTTGGGTTTTTCCCCCCTCTGCCACCACACCTAAATGAAGTTGAGGGTTGTTGGGGGTGGAAAAAGCTATATTTGGGTTGAAAAACGTAATTGTCCCTTTGTTTAGAGAATATCGCCCTCCTTTCCCCCCCCTACATTTCTAGCCTACATTTTCCCCAACACTAACAATGCTCTAATTAAGGTAGGAAACTTGTCAAATTAAGCTTTTTAACCTGTAACCAACATAACCTTATTGAAATTAAACTAGAAAATGACCATAGATTGAGAATCTGAGATGTACTGGAGTTGTAATTTTATGTTATATTACATCTTCATCATTTTCTGGGATGAGATGTTTCTGGAAGCGAGAGTGCAGCTTCTATTTCCAAGAATGTTTTACCTTGTTTGACCAAGTACGGGTTTAGCACTGACAGACAGGGTGCCCACCCATACGAAGAAGGGCAATATTTGAACTGGCAAAGTACTAAAACAAACAAACAAACAAACAAATGTAGCACTTAGGGTAACTCGTCCATAGAAATTTCAGTCAAAATCGACAAGATGATTACCACATTGTACTAGCATGGTGGACTCCTGACTGCAACACTGTCAGGTCGGAATGAACAATCTGCTTTATGTAACTTTTATGCAAGTGCAATAACTAATTGAAAATATCAATGTGTATTAGTTGAGGTTCAACTGAATGTGTTTGATTAACATGTTCTGAATAGCTTGCTAAAGAAAAACAGAGTAAACAATCCCCATAAGAATGTGTAACCTGCACCAAAAAAATAAGCACATAATTTTCATTACTTAAAATAATTCTACATATAATTTTGGCATCAAAGTATGGACATGGTCAAGATTGAGCATGAACAATGTAACCATAGTAGGGAAGTATCTAATATTGAGTGGGAAAGTTCAAATTCGGAGCAAGTTTATGTTAATTTAGAATTTAAATACATATATTAATTGATTGTTTGCAACCTCATCCTAGCCCATTTCACTAAGAGCTGCTTCTCTCTCTCTCTCTCTCTCTCTCTCTCACTCACACACACACACACACACACACACACACACACACAAAGGAAACTAAGCGCAGCTTCTAGAGCGGGTAACCGAAAGCCATTGTTATGCCTAATGTGGTTTGAGATGATATTCTTTCTACGTGTTAGTCTTTAGCTTCTTCAATTGCATCTGACCATTGTAATGGTGAGATATGTCTTAATTGTGATGGACTTCCCACCAATGTACAGTTGAGCCTTTGACTTGTCATCATGCAATTCTCCAGATTTAAATATTCCGGTTGCCACTGAATTTTTAAATGTTTCCCACTAGTTACCACTAATTTACTAACAAGTTTCCAAAGTTACAGTTATATATCTTGCTAGAATGACATTGTTGAACTGCCTCGTTTAAATGTTAAGTTCTAGAGAAGGCCTCTATGTATTTATTCAAACCTTATTTTGAACTTTTCCTCATGTGGATACCTAAGTTATTTTCCAATCAAAGATTCTCATGCTCAAGTTTCTGTGATTAAGACTGGAATAGGATTTCTGGCCATTTTGCTGCCATGCTGAACCACGTCATTGTGTTTTTAGGAATTTTACTATTTTTTCTGAATGACTAATATACTTAATTGACTATGATTTCATTTCCCACTTCTCTATAAAAATGATCTCCCGCGTTCAACCCACACGTGGGTTTTGTGACAATGGGCCAACCCACATGGTTTGTCAAATGATCTCCAGCCACGTGTGCGTATGGCGGCCAGACGTATGGCGGGAGATCGGACCACACGTATCCATTTAAACACTTCTTGTTTCGATCCCTCTTTTATTCTCTCATTTTCCATTGATCTCCTCCGCTGTCATGTAAAATGCAGGGGTGCAACACAATTAGCCCCTTTGTTGTTGTTTTTGTTTTTGTTATTTATTTATCTATTTTTTTACAGTTAAGCTGACTCATTAGGTTGCCATCTTTGATTTTTGGAATCAGGAAGCTATTTCTGGCAAATGCAATGTCGTCTGCATATCAACTGACAGCAGGAATCCACAGCCGTCGGTTGAAGAAATTCAAAGGGCAGAGTATGTGTTTTACCGTCTATTTGACGTCAAAAACCGTGTGATATTGGATGAGATGGATGATAAAGTGAGTGGAGTTGATGGTACGTTTCATCTCCAGTATTTTTCTGCAGTTCTATCTTGGCAACATTACAGGCTGAAACACTTTGTTTCTGTGTGCTGCTATAAAATTTTCAGATTATTTGAATCCTTCTGTTGGTTTTTGTTGTTACAGTTGAATTTGTATTTAACCAAAAAGAGGGTAACACTCCTGATATTCCCAAACACTCTTCCAACAATAGAGAAGGCAATAGGAATATTATTACTTGCAAAGAAATTGTTAAGATTGCTGATCCAAGCACAGCTGAAGAGATGAGTGCTCGAGTATCAGATGGAAACAAGCTTTCTTTCCCAAACTCAGCTGAACAGTTGAAAGCTCGAGATTCAGATGGAAACTTTGATTTGATGGACAAAGAGAGAGATAAATCTGCAAGGAAATCTGGTGCTTTGGACAATCCATCTTCAAAAAGCTCAAAACTCGATGATCCAATTAAGTTATCAGAGGATGAAGACAAGAGTGGTTTCCAAATTCCGAATCTTCTTGGAAAGGGCTCAAAAACTCTCATGACCAGTAATCTCTCATCTGATGCAAAGCCAAAACCTAGATATGACAAGGGTACTATTAGGCCTAGAGAGAAAGCAAAACTAGCTGAAAAATTGAGTGTTTCAGAAGAAGGGCCCTCAAAATTAGATGTGTTTTCCTCTAAAGAAAGAAAGTCTGAACGCAAAACGAGCGTCATCTTATCTAATGCAAAACCAAAACCTGGTCATGATGGGAATACCGTTGGGCATGGAAAGAAAGTAAAACTAGCTGAAAATTTGAGTGTCTCAGTTGAAAGGCCCTCGAAATCAAATGTGTTCCGTTATAAAGAAACATCTAGGGGCCATCAGCATTCTCTCAGGTCTGTAAATGATTCAGAATTAGATAGTTCAAGTGATTTGAGAGAAAGGCCGTCAGATACTAGGGCTGATGAGCATAAAATGAAACTTAAATCTGTGGATGATAATTCTTTTAGACCTCAGCTGGCTGCAAAATTAGCTGAACGTTCAAGTGCTTCAAGAAGAATGACTTAAGGGGCAAATGATTTCCCATCAAAAGAAAGGCCTCTACATGACATTGGGCATAAGAAGAATTCTTTTGTGCCTAAAAGGGATCCTAAATTTGCTGCAAATCCATGTGGTTTGCATGAAAGGCCTTTGAAGAAGTTGAAAATTGATAGTTTTGCTATGCCGTCGGTAGATATGAACGATAGAGTTGAAAAGTTGGACAAATCTACTGGCATTGTAGCTTCTCAAGCAAGAAAGGCAGGAAAGTTGAAGGCCAAATATTTGAAGTCACTCCACGACATCGTATTGTCAGTTGAGCTACTAACAAGATGATTCTCTTTTGGAAATGATATTTCATATCATGGCTCGGGGCATCTCCAATAGGCTCTTCAAATTCAAAATGCTAGCTCGTTTAGAGGGTAGAGTTCTAAGATTATACTTCAACAACCTAAATGGGCATAAGTTTCAACATTCTCGTTCTTGCATTAACCAAATTATCCTTAGTTTTATTGGTTATTGATATCTAATGATGCTAATATTAGTTAAGAATATGACTAAACAATAACTATTTCTTCAACAATTAATATAAGGAGCTAAAAATAGAGAGTTTGTTGGATTGTGTAAAAAATTTCACTCTTTAAATTTAAGATGCTCTTCATTTTACAAAAGATGCTCTTCTTGGAGATGCACTTATAACTTCTAGATATACGTAAAGCTGCTTCGACGCTAAGTTCTATTTTGATCTATGGTAGACTACATCTCTCTGGAAATAAAAATACTCTTTCAGTCTCACAAAGATAGACATGTATTCCTTTTTCGTCTGTCCCATAAAGATAGGCCACTTTCCTCTTAGAATGTAGCTGAAATCTTATTTTTCATAGATGCCCTTATTTAATGTATATTGTTATTAACGAAGTAGAATTATTAAAGTGAGATAATTAGTAAAAGAAAAGGTATATTAGGAAAATGCACATAAACATCACTTTTCAAATAACATTAATTACACTTTCTTAATCTATGCGAAAATAGGAGCAAGCCTATCTTTGTGAGGGCAGAGGGAGTATCAAATTGTACAAAAACCAAGTTACACGGGAGGCCAAGTTTGAAGGGAGTAGTACATAAGTGTAAAGACTTATCCTAGATAAAATATAACATCTCAGTTCCGTAGCTCTTATAGTAAATTTGAACTCTTGGTCAATGTAGAATCTCTCTGATTTTCCTCATAGAAGAATCAAATTAATTTTAAAATTATCTATCAGCATAATTATAAAGTATAAGAGATTTAATGGGTGTTGGCAAACCTAGTCTTGTTCAAAATAGAATTTGATCAAACCAATTGCATCTGTATATCCCTTGAGACTCTTAGATGTAGTGCACAAATCTCCATCACTCATCCTCATAAAATCTAATTCTATTTCAAAATAGAAATAGAATGCTAGCAGTGGTTTCGCGCTCTTCCGATCTGCCTTTTTTCCCTTGATAAAAATATCATCTTAATATATGATTAATTTAGTGTTAAATATCCTTCATTTGCTTTTTCCGCAACGAAATGAAGTTTGGTTGTTAATGATTATATTTTTTGTTTGGCACGTATAATTAAATGAAGATGATATGGCTAGTATGTTCAACTAGTCCATGCAATAGAGGTTTTGATTGAGATATCATGCAACATAAAACTCTGTAGACTAAATCCAAATGAAGCTAAGCTAAATTGAACCAAGGTAAATTATGCCTCATGTCAAGCTCGTACAACCCTTTTTTTTGTGGCTCCGTGTTAACAAGGGAATTACTTGGCATTTTAAAATTATCAGTTGCCCCCGTTGTAGATTTGCATAAGCTAATACTTCTTGACATTTCTAAGACAATTTTTGGTTATTGGGCTATCTCTTCAACCTGAAAATTCAAAGTCTGCAAATAAATACAGAAGATGGATGCCTAACTTTACACTACCATCATCCATCTAACCCACTTTGCATCTCGAGTTGTGACGAAGAGAGACTTTGCTTAATTTTGAGTAATTAACTATGCTTGTATTTGTATTCCTTATATTTTTTTAATGACACACATAGGTGAATGAGTCTATTGGTGGTGAATGTTTGTTGGTGGAGCAATGATGGAGGCTTCAAAGTAATAATTAGTTTGTTGATTTTCTTGGAAAAGCGGATCTTTAATAATTCTTGTAACTATAACCCATTACCTACTTTTGCACTATCCTATTTATTTGAACTAGCCATCAGCACATGTTTTAGACGTTGTCAAGTTTTAAAAAGCTTAAATGAAAACCAAGGTTTTTTCCGGTGAAGCGAGGCTGAGGTGGGTTTGAGGTTGCCGGAATTTGCAAAAGACATGATGCTGCGGGAAGTTGACGAAGTGTACCAGCTTGTTATTTTGGTATAAACTTAGTTATTTGGTATAAACTTACTTAGTGCTTTGAATCTCATTATGGTGGCAAATTGTGAGGAAATTATAATGAGGAGAGAGAAGGAATTTGTGGTGGAGATTTAAATATGTTTTAAATGTGTGCGTGTGAATGAGTAGTTGTAAATCAAAGGGGTAGGTAGAAATTATAATTTGGTGATAATTTGAGTGTATAATGAGATTAAAAAAAGCACTAGTTAATTTTTTCTACATATCGTGCATTAGTTGAAAGACGTAAAGCTTTTTCTTTTCTTTTTATTAATGGGCTAAGGACAAACAAGGAATTAGAAAAAATACGTAAGTGTAAAGGATCCAATTAGAAGCAGTATGGAGATGGCCAGACAGTTACTTCAGAGCAAAATAAATTAAGTTTTCAGATTGCTCTTCTCAACTGAAGGTAATAAAAACTCCAAAATCTCTTAAGAAGATGCCTGTTGGGGGAAGTATTTAGCAACTTGCATTGGCAAACAGGGGGAAAAAGGTAGGCATAGCACTGAAAAACTGATGTTCAGAGCAATATCTAGCAAAAATAATTGTGATCAATCAACTGTGAAGAATTTGGATGGGTGGTGATAGGGAGGAACCTGGTTCCGTGAAAGCAATAAAATTTGTGGGGAATTAGTTGAATATATGTTTGCTTTCTATGTGGTTCTTGCTAAACATTATTGGTTCTTATTTAGTTCTATCTAATGATATCTGACGCTTTTCTAATCATAGGTGAGGGACTTGAGGGTATTTTCTTTGTTGGTATTGAATAGGTTCTTCGTCTCATGGATGGCGTAAATCAACAAAATTGATTACTGCAGGATCTGGCGTGGTTTAATTCGAAAAGAGTATCACTGTTTTTGCATTAGATAATGAAACTTTGCAGTGACTCAATGTCATCTTTTCAATTTAGATTTGTTTCATGGTTTGGATTGAAAATGACTTACAAAGATGTGTTGCCTTTTCCTTTTTCTAATTCATGTCCCTTTCAAGAAATGAATTAAAGGGATAGTGAAGATTAATTACCCTAACTTCATATTTATTGAGACTAAGGTTTAGCTTCTCTCTCTCTCTCTCTCTCTCTCTCTGTGTTTTGGGGGGTATATGTATGCATCTTGTGGGTCCTTGTAAAGTGGCTCTTGACACGCTTGCTTTACTAAATAAATCTCTCTCTCTCTCTCTCTCTCTCTCTCTCTCGTTTCAACAAAAAAATTAGTTTGCTAACGGGTGCAGAGATTTTTAAGTTTGAACTTTCACATATTCTTACATTATAGTTAATTGAGCACCTTGCCTCCTGCATGCATTTTAGAATTTTCTTTATTTGGTGTTTCTATTAACTTCTTTGTTTTCACCTCTTTGTAGGACAAGAGCACATGGATTAAGGAACTTGTAAGTGTATACTTTGCTTTTTCTTGGGTATAAGTTCTTGTTTCTACTTTCACTTAAATATATCCTATAACTAGGGATGGCAACGGGTCCGGTTCGGGGGCGGATCGCCCGACCCACAAAACATTTTTCCTTCCCTGCGACCTACTAAAATTTGGTTCGGGATTTTGACCCATTTAGATTTTTTTTTTCCTATTTTTAATTTTTTTAATTTTTACGGGGTGGGGTCTGGGTACAGCCTAACCTGAACCGATTTGCCCCGAAATGGTTCGCGGGGCCAAAAAAATTGCCCAGTTCAGATCGGGGCCCCATGGGTTTTCAGTTGGGTACTGTTTAAATTCCCATCCTTGCCTAAAACTATTACTTTCTAAACCCCCAGATATCACTAATTTTTACTCATTTAATGAAATTTCTTTCAAAAGAAATTCCAATGGTTGTTTATATTATATTAGTTCAGTTTTCTTGAATTTTTTTGTTTTCTTGTCCAGTATGTGGTTATATTTCTTTTAAGCTTTCTGTTTGAGTAGAAACATAGTGTTGTTGTACAGTTTCTATGCCTTTACTTTTGACCTGCAATCTAATTCTATTTATGAAATTGGTTCGAAGTATTTGAATGTCTCAATGTTGTAACTGATTGGTATTTATTTAATATGCTTACCGTCTTCCCATTTTCTTTTTTTTTTTTTTTTTTTTTCCTTTTAAACATAGATGAAATTAGCTACACCCTCCGTCCCACAAAGATAGTCCGCTATTCCATTTTAGTCCATCCAAAAAAGATAGTCCACTTACCATATTGAATATGTATTTAATGTTTCATTTCCACATGTGCCTCTAATTAATTATTGTTTATTCAACTTCCTATGCATTGAAAATATTACAAACAATTAATGACACAAGGGTATATATGGAAAAATAAGGTAAAATTAAATGTTCTAACCACATTACCCACATAAAATTACCCACTAATCCTTAATCCACGTAAAATTACCCACCGGACTATCTTTGTGGGACGGAGGGAGTATTTGATATGCTTACCTTTGAAAGTTTCTCATGCATCAACTCTAGATTTTGTCACTTTACTGTTTGATGAAGTTTTATTCTCTATTCTAACTATTTTTTCAGGCTTGGGACAATAGAGTGCAGGAGGCACATGATAATGGTAGACTGGTGCTGCTCCAGAATTTAGATCCACAATATACATCAGGGGAGGTGGAGTAATTTCATTCCACTATACATAATGGTTGCATGTATTTCAATCTTCTGCATATCTGAAATCTTCTGCCTGTCTGTATGTTTTACATTGTCTCATATGAAATGAATGTTAAATCATGTAATCATTGCCATACAAACAAGTTCAACATTCTATTTTTGAAGAGAGAATTATTTGGTGGGTTGGGCATAGGAGCTAGAGGAATACTCTTTCTTGATGGATGGTTTATGCATAGCTGCAGATTACCATATTGTTTTGCCTATAGTTCCATGTCAAGCTAATGAAAATGTTTCCATGTCTGTATTCATTTTCCCCCTTCCCTTTTGGGCTCTATTCCACATTTTACCTGAGAGATTTCTTGCATTTCTAAGTTTGATGATTATGTGAAACTTTCTGTGATCGACATCTTTTAAGGTAAATATTGCTCAGCTATGGTCAGCTTTTCTCTGTGTTTCCCATCTTTCATAAGAGCCCTCACTTATTTTTCGTCATGATGCTCTGGAATATTATTCAGGACATTGTTTGGCATGCATTTAATGAATGTTGCTCGGCCAAAATGATACAGCATACTGCTGTTTCCAGTTCTCATTGTGGTATGTAGATCAGAGTACACAATTTTTAATATACTGTGATTCTGTGAGCGAACTTCTCCGTATGTTTATTTATTCTTATATTATATTCAAATTCAAGGCATGTTTGGTGGGGTTTTGATATTTTTTTCCTTTTTGGTTGAAATAATTTGACCTCGTGTATTTACCATTGCCAGGTCGAGCTTTGATCATATTTAAAAGAAAAAAAAGCTGCAGAGGAAGTCCTTCACGAATTGGATAATGGATGCTTGATGCTACCAAATGGCAGGTTTATACGTGTGCAGATTCATATACTTGTTTATTTCAGACGTGTGCTCTTCCGATCTGGTAAAAGTTGGTTGCATGAGTCTTTCTTTTGAGGTTCCTAAGATTAATAGTAAATTGTTAATCCTAAAAATGTGTTAAGATGCTTTCAAAGATTATTCTGATTAACTTGTGACATCATTATTTTTGGTTGCATTCAATAGAGTTTTGCCTCATTTAATTAACTAGATTTTTTACTAAAAACCATTTTTTCATTGTGTTTGTTGCTTAATGTAGCCACTGTAGGATTTGGCTCTTTCTTTAGGTTCCCTTAGGATGCTGATGGCTGATTCATTCCCCCCCCCCCCAAAATTTCAACTCCATAGTTGTTACTTGTGTATCGATGGAGGCATCCTCTTGCCTTCCCTACCCTTTTACCCTGGTTGGGTGAAGGAGTTGGATTTGATACATGACATGCTCAAAGTTCGATTTCTGTACTTTTAGAATGAAATGCATTTTCCTTGATTTGCATTATGGCCTAGGAAAAGTAACACTCTGAAGGAGCTGTATTATTTGCAGGCCACTTGTAGGTTTACATGTGGTTCTTCCCAGAGTGAGAAAGCAGACAGATCGGAAGAGCGTCATTTGGCTATTGATGATGCTAGACGTGAAATGCAAAGGGATACGGTACGATCTAATTTGACACATTCTAAATCTTCACCAAATCTCCACTATTCATTTTACCTCATTATAATTTTCTCATAATTTGACTTCATAATGGGAATCAAACAGCCATAATTTATTAGTTAATCTACAGTGAAATGTACGGATGGTGAAAAAACGCTAGTGATATTTCAAGTTAGTGAATACTTTCTTTTTGTTGGGGTTTTCAAGTTATACAGGACACGAATTTTGTTACAATATGTCTACTGTCCATGTTAATATTTGTGCTAGTGACAATTAATGGACACGGAAAGCTGACCGAAGAATGATGAACATTTCAGTTGCCCAACTTGAAACAAAGTTCTTCGTCAGACCAAACTTAAGTATACCTACATGAAAATTTGTCAAGGTTGACACTAGTATTTTTAGCTCGTGTCCACACTAACCACAAGCATGAGAAATAATCACATATATGGGCTGGGATGGATTCAGGATTTTTTCTATTTTTTTTATTCATGGGCTGGATTTAAGAAAAGTTTCATTTTGACAAAGGTGACACGCAGACACACCAAAAAAAAAAAAAAAAAAATCTTTTAATACATAATTTTTTAATTTTTCTTTTGGGTCAATAAAGCCTGTGCGAACCCACCCCTACATCCGTCCCTGTATATGGGCACATATTTATAGCAAAAGAATTAAACATCTCAACATTTGTGTTTTACTCATTTACCAGAACGATGCTGTGTCCATATCTCACCATTCTCAGGCCAACTCAATTGAATTTGAATTGGCAATGGAGTGGTGCTTGCTTCATGCAAGGTCTGATATATGGTGGAAGAGGCTTTATGAGGTGAAATTTATGTCCTTGTCCAGAATCTAGTAATCATCTCTATTTTTGCTTGAGCTTGTCTTCTTGGTAATTCTTTAGGGACAAAGAGCGCAGTTAAAAAGACTGGGAGCTAATCTCAAGTCGAAATGATTAGCAACTGAATTGTAAGTTCAGCTTCATGTGAGTTTTTTCATTAATTATGCTCTTGATCTTTTATCTTACAAAATATGGTGAAGACTTGTTGGTTACTTTTCTTAGATGGATAACCTTCTCACTTTTTAACATGTGCGATTTGATATGATGGTGCTTTATGTATTTGTATATATGATGGCAATGGCCATCATATAAATACACGACTCTTTAATATAATATGTTGAAAATAGAGCAACTCCCTCTCGATGATCGTGGAATGAAAAGGTTATGCGGATGCATGCCGTGGCCCGAATCTAGTTGAGGCACACCATTGGCGCCCCAAGTCACATTAGTCTGAGGCTCACACCTCTTTCAATGAGCCATGCGTCTCTTACCCTATGCCTTGAGTCTTATGAGGCGTATGCCTCGTATAATTGGACAAGAAATTCAATTTAAATTTATTCCATTGTGGCTTGAGACTTTTTTCCTATAATTGGTCAAATGCATCTTCTATTCTTTTTGTTTAGACTTTGAAAAGAAGCTGATTATTAAATAATTTAAATTTAAATAAAACATTGCAAACCTAAAGCCCTAGCTTACAGTGCCCCTCGTCTCCTTGTTGCACACTTGCAACAAATTTTTGGCACCAGTCCACTTGATCTAAACTCTGGCAACGGCAAATTGACAACAGTATTCTTGAATAAGTAATTTTAATGTTTTCATTTTTTTAACCAGCTTCTCAATTCTCATCTTTTCATTTAAACCTATTTTGATAGTAAGGCTTGTTGCAGTTGCATTAGGTTCTTTTTATCATTTTAGATAGATCGGCTACTTTATTGACCATTTTATTGCTTATAATGATCTATGTTACCAAAAACACTGTAGTGCCTATTTCCGCCGTTTTGAACTGTGTCAATGATTAAACTTATCCCTCATCATATCAATGGCTAATATTGACACTATCGAAACAGAAATATGAAGAAAAGCTTTTATCGGCTCTTTGTATCTATTTACATTGTAGAACAAGTGAAAGGCCTCATTTATAAAGCTACTGTAGATAGAAAGAAGGAAGTGATCACCATATACCATAATCTTTTATTCTTGTATATGATTTATCTACCATAATACTTCAGGTTATTATTTCTTATCTTTTTTAGCATAGATAGGAATCAATGCTCAACCCAGTCTTGCAAATATTGATAATTTGGGTATTTTCAGTTTGGTTTTTGCATAAAGTAGGAAACTATAAGCTAACATGAGCAAAACCATACTGGATATTAAGCAAAACCGAAAGGATTAGTTTCCTCTTATAAATACTGTAATCAAATGCTTCCCTTGTATTGCAAACGTTTCCATTTTCTAATATTTTTAACAGATTGTCTATTTTTGGCAGGTATAGCAACCTTCGGATATTTGGAAAATTTTTGGCTGTATATAATTGAAGTCTCCTAACCTCTAGTAGGAAGACTAGTAGTAGTTTCATATCTAATCATCTACCGTTGAAGACAATGCTTAGCAGCGCTAATGTGACTTGTTACTTTAGTAGGAATCATAGGACCTTGCAAAACTTGTTTCACGTCAGCTACACCAATCTTGTTCATGAGCTATTGAGCTCAGAGTAGTAGTTGGTCAGGCTATTTTTGTTTACGTTCTTCCTCTCTGTCGGAAAAAATGCAGGTACTTTAAGAGTACCGTAATAGTGTACTTCAGGCCAATGAGGAATTGACATGTGGGTTTTTGAGACCTTTGAACTCATGTGTGGATTGATGATTGGTCAGGAGTAATAGGGTACTCCTGGAGTACTGGATATTCTCTCTTGTGCCCATGGAAAAGTGCTCATGGGGAAATATTTCTGAAAACATCCGATGTCAATGAAATCTGCTTAGATGATCATTATCATGTGATGATAATACTTGTGACAAGTCAACATTTAATATTTTACACTAATGCTTTCTTTGTGCAAGGTGTTTGTTGATGTTATACTTGCTAATCTTTTCCAGTTATTGAACTTTCTCAAACCTTATTATCATTGAGCTTTTAAGGTTCTTGGAATTGTGTTCGTGTGAAAAGAAATTTTGTTGCTCCATAGCTGACCATCTTAAAAGTTAGCAGATTGAATGACGTGTGTTGTATCTGTAAACTAGTAATTCATCCAAAAACATGGTTTCTTAACACCCCCCCCCCTCCGGAATTATATAGTTTTATTTACTTTTTAATAGAAATGATGTAGCACTAAACGCTTAGTGTCGTAATGGCACCAAACAATTATTTAGCATATTGTCAATCATTAATGTGGACACATCATCCTATTTATAAATCACATCAATTATTGATATATCATATCTTACAATCTAACACTTGATCAAAATCGTACTTCTTCACTAAGATAAAAGAAAAGAAAAAAATTATTTAAAAAACATATTTTACGAATGATTTTTTTTTTCCAAGTAAATTCTTATTTAATGGAGATAATAATAGCTATTGTAGTACCGGCCTTGTGATTGGAATAAGATCTACCTGGAAGCCAGAGTTCAATTTTCTAGTGCAACTAGAAAGAAGGGAAAAACAAGCAAGGAAGGAGAAAATGGTGCCGGCATATAGGGCCAAAGGCCGAAAGAAATTGAGGAATAAGAGCTTTTACATATTAAATTTAACTATTCACATATGTAATAAAGTAAAGTTTTACTGATTGTTAAATGTCATGTAAGTAAGTTAATTTAGTTATTGATTTTTAACACATTAGTAATGTTAAATTAACTATAACATTTCAAGAGTCTCTTTCAGAAATCTCTGGGAGGTTTTGTAATAAAATCTTTCACTCTGTGTGGCATACATGAATACACATAACATGTATCCATACACAATATATGTGATGGGAGATGTTACAAAATTTTCTAGAGATTTTTGAAATTTTTTTTGCATTTCAACTTTAGTTCAAGAATGGGGCAAAACCAAATTAATTCATAACTTATAATCCATATAAAAAAAAAGAAAATGAAGATGATTGGCCTTGTTATTAACTTTAACAGCAAAATAAACTAGTTGTTAAAAGTTTCTTTTTAGCAACTTGATCAACACGGCAACGTAACTTAAATTCAAAAGGAAAAAAAAAAAAGCATGGCCAATGTAACTAAATTTTGAGGTGTTAAATGTTATCTAACAATTTTATTAACAACTTGACTTAACACTACCAATGTTGATGCTTTATTTCTCAAATTGAATTTTATGTATTAAGTGAATGAACAATATTTTGATAATACATACTCCATCGATCTAATTAAATCATGAATTGATATGCAGATACAACAAGCCCAGTTTATTATCAAAATTGAAACCTTTGAACTCACTTACGGTTCTCATTATCTTCCCGTATTGTAATTTTTTCATAAACTGAAAATGGGGGAGTTCAAGGAAAATTTTATGAGCACAATTTTCTTTAATACAAATCTTTCCCTTCTTCTTTAGATTGTACAAGTTTGGTATCTTTTGGTGTCACGATGTTTGTACTAATTCGCATGGCTTTTGAATACATGTTCTAAACGTACAAAAACAACGTTTACAACACAAAAATGAGGTATTTCAATACATGAAAATACCATTGTTGAGAGGGAGACATAAGAAACTTAGAAGACTTAGGATCAAGATTCAAGATAAGAGAAATTTGGTTCAAAATATCTTTATCTTCTTGTAGAATTGAATACTATTGTGTAGGGATGGCAACGGGGCGGGTCGGGGTCGGGTTTGGCCTTCCCCGCCCCGATCCCCGAGTGAGTCGGGGCGGGGTGGGTCGGGTCGGGGATAGGAAAATCCCCGACATCTGCCCTGATTTTTTTTTTTTTGGTAAAATCTCTATATCCTACTTACCCAATATCCCTTTAAAAAGACACATTTTTACCCTCTAACATTAAAATTATAAGGATTCTAATTGCTAACATTCAAAATTATAAATATTCAATCACACAAAACACCAAATATTCTAAGTTCGAATTACAAGCAAAATTCAAATCTTAAACATAACATTTCATCTTACCAAGGTTCCAACGAAAACAAATATAATGCAACACTCAATCATTCATAAAATTACATTCTAAAATATTCCTTCATTCTTCATCTTCAATATTTGTGCAGTACCCAGTAACCACTAATTCCTGTATAATAATATATTTACAATAAAATATAATAATTACAACTATATACTTAAAATTTTTTAATAATGAAAAATCTGCTTGGGAGACAGCAGAGGAGAGCGGAGTGAAGCTAGCCACCATTTGTCCTGGACTTATGACCGGCCCTGATTTCTACCACCATAGTTCAACATCAACAATTGCTTATCTAAAAGGCGTTCAAGGCATGTACTCAAATGGCTTGCTAGCAATTGTCGACATAAATAGATTAGCAAAGGTACACGTATGCGTCTTTGAGGGGATGAAAAAGACGGCATCTGGAAGGTACATTTGCTTTGATCGAGTAATACAAAGTGCAGATGAGATTGAAAAATTGGCCAGAGACACAGGCATGAACTCGAGCACAATAACCAACGGCGCATCAAGTAGAAATAGTGCTCGGTTTGAACTGTCAAATCAGAAGCTTCTTCGGCTAATGTCAAGAACTCACGGATGTCTTAGTGACTGAATCAAAAGTTTAAAGGGATCAAGGCTTGTATAAAATCCCAAATTCTTAAAAAAACCAAGGATGCCTACTATGAATTAAAAGCAGCTTAATATGAAGCCTTTTATTGTCGATTGAGTGTGGATTTGTATTCAAAATTTTTGAAATAATTAGAGGAAAGGTTCTAAGGGGTGTGACTTAAACAGGTTGGTTAATATATCTTCAGTTTAGAGGCTTGCTTATAATTA